>ML327242.1:0-16817 GCA_005239505.1 Nicotiana paniculata
AAGATCGGGGAAACGCTCATAAAACCAAACACACAATGGATATGAAAATCCACCAATAGTATATTGTGTTGAATGTTCGCTGGATTGGTTATCCAATGCATGTTTCATTGAAGTAATGAGCTTCTCATAAGAGACATTACCCCAAGGATAAGCAGCACAAGCATTACCGTCTTCGACAATCGCTGCATAATCCTCTAGTACCGTTGATTCATTCTTTTTACCAAATATAACAGACTCCACAAGAAGAATTTCCATCAGTTTAACTGCGTCTTCATCGCTCTCGCATACATGGATGAAATTTGCATCGTCCTTCTGAATTTCATTACGAGACATAAAATCTCGAATGTCCTTCAAGGTCACACCCTTGGACTTACCAAAATATCTCTTCAAGATCGTGCTCTCGCGTTTAGATAGTTTTTCAACATTATGTGCGGTGATCCTCAAACCGCACATAATGTGAAAGTCTCCAAGGGTGAACGATACATTATGCCCAAAAATCTTGAAACTAATGGAGTCTCGATCATTGGTGAATATACGAGAAAGGCACAAGCAATGAACCAACTCCATGCTGCATTTCAAGTTCTCCNCAGGATTTTGAAGAAGCCATCTGTTGAAAGAAAGTAAAAGACATCAGTTAAAAACATCATATCAAAGAAGACAAAATCAGCAAATATAAAACAAAAGGCTTCAGCTCCCAATATGTTGAAGGGTCACCAAAAACAAGACACAAAACTTTAGCTCTCTATATGCTGAAGTTTCAGCAAAACAAAGCACAAACTTCAGCTCCAAAACTAAAACAGGCTGAAGTAGAAAACACAAAACTTCAGCTCCCTATATGCTTAGGTTTCAGCAAAACAAAGCACAAACTTCAGCTCCAAAACAAAAACAAGTTGAAGTACAAAAAACAAAACTTCAGCTATCTATATGCTGAAGTTTCAGCAAAACAAGCTGAAGTACAAAACTTCAGCTCTGTATATGCTGAAGTTTCAGCAAAACAAAGCACAAACTTCAGCTCCAAAACAAAAACAAGCTGAAGTACAAAACACAAAACTTTAGCTATCTATATGCGGAAGTTTCACCAAAACAAAGCACAAACTTCAGCTCCAAAACAAAAACAAGCTGAAGTACAAAACACAAAACTTTAGCTATCTATATGCGGAAGTTTCACCAAAACAAAGCACAAACTTCAGCTCCAAAACAAAAACAGGTTGACGTACAAAACACAAAAATTCAGTTATCTATATGCTGAAGTTTCACCAAAACAAAGCACAAACTTCAAAAACAAGCTGAACTACAAAACAAAAAATTAAGCGCCCAAATATGCTGAAGTTCACCATAACAAAACAAAAACAAGTTGAAGCTCACCAGTTACAAAATACAAAACAGACACACACGTTCAAAAACTTCAGCATATTACCAAAACAAAACAAAAACGTAAAATCTCAAACATTAGCTACAAAACAAAAACATCAACTGCTAAAACGCTGAAGTTAATCAGTTACAAAAAAAAAAAAAAACTCAGCAAAAGCACAAATTTAAACACAAATAATTAAACACAAAAAAACAAAAAAAAATCAGCTCCATAAAATTAAGGTATAGATGACAAAAAATCACTATAGAACTAACCCCTAACAACCGATCAAACATGAATATCAAAAAAATAAAAAAAATAAACAAAACCCTATAGAACATGAGTATCACAAAAAAAAAAAAAGAACAATACACAGAACGTAAAGTTACTGTAATGTACCTGTGATTATACGTAATATTGTTGGTGAACAAACAGTTGAAGCGATGAATATCAAAACACAATGACGATCGTAAAAGCGAAGAACGGGAGAGAGAGCGAGAGAGAGAAATAGAGTAATTGTGCAAAGTATAGGAATGAAAGTAGAGGAATGAGGTTTACTTGAAGAGAAAGTAGGTTTGACTGCTTGTAAAAGGTTAAAATTGTCTTTTCGAAAGGCTTTTACCAAAAAAACGGGTACCGGTACAAACATAAAAACAAAGCGGGTACAAGTTAAAGAGGTGCGCCTAAATAGGACGCCCCGTGCAATTTCTACACAAAAAAAGTTCACCGGTCCAAACCTGTTTGGCCCCTGATCCCGGACCTGGACCGGCCCACTTGCCACCCTTAGGTGACATTGATTGAAAAGATTAGCCATGACTTAACTCGCTGTGTCTGAGAAAAAGATAGGCCTAGAAAATTAAATTGGTATGGTGTTTGATTCTTCCAGCAGAATAGGTTGAGCCTCTCCAACTACATTACAGATGAATAGTTGCTATCACTTACTCCTTCCAACTGTTTTTTTAATTTCTGCATTAAACTTTCAAAACCCCCTACTTATTTAATTTTTGCAGGTTGCAGCACACCTTTTCCAATTTTCATCTAGTAGTACCATTTTTTAAATGCTCTGATATAACCGTTTTCCAATTTTTTGGTGGACTACCCCGAGTACCTAGTAAATGCCCTCCATTTAACATATTCTAATGATACCCTTTTTATTTTTCAATGAATGCCCTAAATACATACTACTCTTCCCGTTCATTTTAAGTGATTTTTTGGCTTTTTATTAGTGATCTATAATATTTGATTTTTTTGATATTTTTTTTCCTTTTTCTAAAGTTGCTCTTGGAGTCTTATGTTATATTTCTAATGAACAAATTAAGGTTAATATGGTCCTTCCATTATGAATTAATGCTAAAAAGTAAATTTCTTAATATATGTGAAAACAATCAAAAAATCAATTAAAATAACCGGAGTGAGTAGTTATATGGCAAACAAGTCCGTGCCAAATAAATTTGTATTACATAAAAAGAATTTGTATTCATAAATGATTTTACTCTTTAGTAATTGAATAACAGTAGAGAGTGGCGGAGGTAGAGAGTCGGGACCGGGTTCGGCCGAACCCTGTAATTATGATTCGAACCCTATGTTTGTCTTACAAAATCCTGAATATGTATAAATGATTAATTTAGAACCCAAAAACCTTTATCGTTTAGAATCCCGAAACCATAAGTTTGAAATCCTGGATCCGCTTCTGACAGTATAAGATGATTTAAAAACTAATTTTCGGTTATTTTCACCTATGTAGTTTTCCCATGCATATGTTGGATTGTTTGATATCAAAATAGTTTCTAGTCGTTTCTTAATGGACTGCATTATGAAGGGTAAAACTAATATCAGCATAATAGGGTTCTGAAATATTTGTCATTTTACATAAGAGATATACACTACTTTTTAACTAAGTAGATGGAAGTTTGTTTTGTTAATTAAAAAATTAAAATTAGGTCCACGTAATTATCAGGATTAATTTGCGTGCACAACATTTAATTAGAATCCAAGTTTTTGGTTACTCTTATACTATAAAAGTTGTCAAATTTTCATTTGGGACATGTTTGAACATTGATTCCATAATATTTTTTGAAAAAATATTATTTGGGTGAAGTTTGATGTGAAATTGAAATGTATTTGGATATGAATCTTGGGGCAGGTTTTGACATGTTAAAAAGTCCTTTTTTCAAGTTAAAAAGTCTCAAATGATCATGATTTGATCTAAAAAGAGGTTTTAAGCTATATTTGGGATTTGAAATTTTGATTTTCAAAATCTCCTCAAAGCTAGATTAATTCTATATAAAAAAAAAAATTGAAAAAAGAAACCTCCAAATCTCATTGCTTAGACATGGATGACCCTTAAAACTTAGCACCATTTTGGTTTGACCTTGTTTAGTTTATAAGGGCATTTGGGAAATATGAGGAGAAGACAAGGGCAAATGATTATATTCGCATCTATATATTAGGACTTTCCTCTCTATCTTTTCATTCCACACCATCTCTCTTTAATAACAATTGTAAGCCAAAAGTTAGGCAAAAATGTCTCTAGTGACAGATGAGATAAGGGCCAGTGCATCAGAATTCTACACTGGGGATGAGATTTGCCAAGAGAAATCAAAATTCTTGCTAACAGAAGTAGGTTTGCCAAATGGCCTACTTCCCATGCAAGACATGTTAGAATGTGGATATGTGAAGGATACAGGATTTGTTTGGCTCAAATCCAAGAAAAAAACTGAGCACAAGTTTGAGAAAATTGGAAGGCAGGTTCAATATGGAACTGAAGTGACAGCCATTGTTGAACAAAACAAGATCAAGAAACTTACTGGGGTTAAAGCTAAGGAACTCCTCATATGGTTAACACTTACTGAAATCTGTGTGGATGATCCACCAACTGGAAAAATCCATTTCAAGGCTACATCTGGACTTTCTAGGACTTTTCCTGTGTCAGCTTTTGAGATTGATGTTCCCAAGAAAGAAGAAATCAATGAAGTTGTGAACAAAGAAGTGAATGTTGCTGCTGCTGTACTGGAAGTCAAAGAGGTGTAAGGAAAATTATTGTTTGCTTAATTGCATCCCTAATTAATCTATTTATCTTTGCTTATTGAGAAAGAAAGACGTTTCATTTTATGATGAGGGAAAGTTTTATTTTCCTCAAAAAGTTGTTGTACTACTTAAGTTGAGGACGGTGATTATCCATCTTGATGTACTGATCAAGTGGTTAATTATATCCTCTCCTCGTTCAATTTAGTGACAATAAACTTAAATCTTGAGTTATTTTTCTTGAGTCTTGACCGTATATTCTTGAGAAGATCATGACATCCCATCGAGAATCTGTGGAACTATGCTTATTTTTCCACTAATAGAAGTATTTCATTGAATAATATGCCTTTCCTCGTCTCTGCCTGTCTTACATGGATGAGCCATAAGACTTTCTATAGAAACGACACTTTGATAGGACTGCTATTAAGAATTATCCGATGCATTTAGAATTTAAGTTTTTCAGTTCAATTTTTCAGGACAATCCAGAAATTGAGATTTTTAGTTTCAAAATTTCGGACAAAATTAGTTAATTTTTATAGCATTCCTAAGAACGGCTATTTGTGTACTTGCCGCCCCTTTTCTTGCTTGAACCCCAACTTGTGACAGATATAAGCAATCTATTTCTAACTTATCGGCCTGCTGGAAAAATTTATAAATGAGGCATAATTTGAGATGAGGCAATAGTTATAAACGAAAAAAAAAATTCACTATGAAAATGAAAAGATTTCTCAGAATTTTCCTTCATTTTAAAATTTGTATTGGGCAATCAGATTCAGCTGGTATTCAACCCTTCTAATTAAATGATTATAGAAAATTCTATTTTTGCTTAGATAGAAAGACTAATATAGAAGTTAATAATTATAAGCTAGCATATGTTTCTGTAAATGTCATCTAATCTTATTTGTCTTGGTCTTTCCTGCCTTTCAACTTGATATAATTGCCATGAAAAATCTGAATTCTCAAGTCAGACAGGCATTCTTAGAGAGTTGAGTGTGTCAAGAACACAATTTATATATGCTGGTAGCTGAAAAAGTTGAGTTGGGCAAGAAATTTAAAAGAATAGAAGATATAGTTGCGATCGTATAGAAAAAAAGAAGAAGAAAGATGGATACGTGTAACCAGAATAGAATAAAACTACTTAGATGAGAAGTAGATGTCCTAAATTTATTACTTACCTAACAATTGTACGTAACTCAAAAAGAGATGTGCAAATCAGTTTTCTTGTTGAAATATACCAAATACGTACCTTTCTTGATATATACTTTATCAATGCGCTACGTTTTAGTTGTCCAAGTTTTGATCAACTTCCTAAATTAGAATTACCGTACAAATAATAAAAAGAAACCGAATATCATGAAATTTCTTGGAAAAAGGACGGATAAAAATAGCTCGTACACAAAGCAAAATATAATTACGATTTAACTCTTGGTTATTGTCTTACTGAGAATAATGCTATTATGGAAAGAAAAGAAGTAAAACTAAGGGTGTGTTTGCTATATAACGGAAAATGTTTTCCGTAAAAACAAGTAGTAATCTTATTCATTTTTTGGCATTTGATACGCAAATTAAGGAAAATAACTTCTCAAGAGTATTCATAAATAATTTAGATACAATAAACATAAAGTCATAAACTTTCGAACCAACAACCTTCCGAACATCAAAACTTTCAAAACTGCGAAATTTCGAACTCGTAAATTAAACCCGTAAACTTCCAAACATATAAACCTCCAAACTCATAACTTTAAAACTTGTAAAATTTCAAACATGTAAACCGAAAAATGAAAAAAATAAAACTGAAAATATACTAAAAATATATTTTTTATCCCAGGGAAGGGGGAGAGGTGTGCGGAAAAAAGAAAAAACAGAAAATTGAAATTATAAAAAAAAAAAAGTAAAAATAAAAATAAATTATTATTTTTTTGTGCGGGGTGGGGGATGTGACAGTGGGGGTGGGGTGGGAGAGAGGGTAGGGGATGGGTGGCAGAAAAAAGAAAAAACAGAAATTTGATTGGGAGTATATCGTATATATCGGTAGCCTCTCCATCAACGAAGAAAGAAGTACAAACATAGGGAGAAAATTTATTTTTTGGTTGTAGTAATCTCCAGGGGTCAAACTCAACCAGTATGCGAGAAAGATAGCTTAGATTGTACTCCCTTCAGCAGTAGTGAAGTGGTTCTGGAATTGCAATCCAACTGAGAAGTTTAACAACCACTTTACAATAGGTGTAGAAGTTTGCACAACTAAAATTATCCACTGTCTCGGCTCACACAACACATACAAGTGAAGTTATCACAACAATATTTGAACATGGAGAGACCTGTAGGTTTTACCTTGAAGGAGTAGAGAGTTCATTTCATATGCTTGCTAAGACAAACCTTTTTTTTTATAATCCAAGCAGGAACACATCCTATATATATAATACGTACAAGCTACTATTTTCATGGGAGGACTTGAGTAATTGAAGTTAGGCTCCCAACAAGTTACAATCCTAAGCAAAATCGCACTATCCGCCAAACCTACAGACAAAGATAAAGAGAGATTAGATATGGCTCAACTTTAAAACAAACTGCACTTAATGAAGTGCTTTAAATCAACCTCAACGGGAATAGATTACATTGAATAATTGCATGTTGTAAAGAACAGGCTCGGATATGATGTGGGGAGATTGGGGACCAAATTATTGCATATAGTTTACATACATTTTTTACGAGGGAATCATGGGTTCTATGCATGAACTGACTAACAAGATTACCTACAAGGGCAATTTTCATGATAGATTATGATGGAGGGATGGATCATCAAAATGAAATTCCCAAGGAATACAACTCAAAGGGAATGTTTTTGAGTTGTAAACAAGTTAAACGAAATTGGTGTAAATTGCGTAAAGCCTACCCATGCATATTGGGAAGAACACCTCAAGACAAAACTTGGTCAGCCTCTCCATGGTTTGAAGATAAAGTAAAATTTTCACACTAAGGAAACCATTGAAATCAAAAAGGAAAACCAATTTTTAGGCCACAAGAATAAAGCTCTGAGAATATACTATTGATACCAAATTGAGGATTCTCCTACTCAGACAGGGAAGAGAAGTATGTATCTAACGTACATTTCTATCACACCACAACAATACTGCTTAAGTACAAGATAAATTATGAACAAACGATTAAGAGTAAAGCAATATACCATTTAGAAGCTACACTACAAATCAAGATTGCAAATCTCCCAACACTGCAATTTCTCGAAGATCACAACTTCAACGCCTGGAAAAATCAAGAAATTTGTCAATATTGGTCAATTGAATGTAAGATACAACACAACTAAATCATATGTTAATAGCTTTAAAATAATGATGTTAGCCAAGGAGTTTATACATGCATCGAAGTATTAGTCTAGTTCACAATTCACATACAAATAGCAAATATCTCTTAGAAAATGTTAGTCCGGGTATTATGCCATACCTAATTTCAACAAACTGTCATGATATTGAAGCGTATTACAAAAAACTCTAAGGGCTAGTGGCTATCAGCTAGTGCATGAAGTAACCAAATGTGTATGAACAAGTACCATACAGGACAAGAGAATTGCAGTCCATGGCAGCCATCTTTGGATCCAACAGGGTTCTCTTTAGCCTTCACATATAGTTTGGTGATCAGGAACTTGGCGTGAAAGGATCTAGGATTTTGTACTAAGATAATGTACTGTCTCATAAACCAAAATGTATGAATTACAATGACAGTTAATAAGGTCTGGCAGAGTTCATATTGGGTTTCATTCTAATTGGTCACAGAGGAGATCCAAAAATTTCTCAACCTAAACGCTGAAACCTTATCAGTTCTAATTTCCAGTTTATTATATATATATATCAAAAACAGCAATATGTCACATAACAATACAAGGATCACTATAGAAGATCTTTTCCCAGGACAGAAATGCATGGTCTTCCATGCCAAAAAATTTAATCTAATTCATGAATTTTTTTTAATTCAGTCATTCAGAAAACTGTACCTGGGAAGCTGTGACCCACTTTCCGTTAATCCAGTCCAGATGCAGCCTTAAATCAGCATGCTTAAACTCCAACTCCTCATTGTTCCCCCCAAAGTGAACCCTGTATCTCTGCCCTTTAAGAACTTTGGAAACCACACCCACCCACCAGCCATCATTGTAATGAGCATCCACTTTTTCAAGGACTTTGAAGCTTTTAAAAGGTCCAATATCAGGTGGACATGGTCGTACATACAAACGATCAGCTTCTTCTTGCAAAAATGCTGTATCATCATCATTTCTTAAGTTCTGATACTCTATCAGGTAGTTACCATTGTCTAATAGCTTAACAACAGTTGCAACAAACCAAGCACCCTCAAAACCCTCTTCATCACTGCTGACTTCGACTAATGACCCTTCGCTGAAATTTTCTGCTGCGCCGTTGCTAGGTTTAATATCAGTAGAAGCAAGTGTCTGCATTTCATGCCAAAGTCAAAATAAGTGGGGAGAGAAACATTCCTCCAAGTCCCATTTTGTTTTTGGCCGTGTGTGTTTAGTGCATCTATGCTGAAGCTAGGTTGGTCACAAGAGATTATTGAAGCTTGGGTTAGAAACTTAGAATAATTATTTTATCAATGATAATACCATTTATATCCCCCTATATACTTGTGAAGTCATCTCATACTACTGCAACTTGCTTTCAATAATGTTCCACATATGATGAACGATGGAATTAATCACAACTAAACAGAAAAAAAAATTAAGCTCAATTGGGAAGGTTTTCTTTTTCATGAGTTATCTCGGTCTATCTAGCGGGAGAAAAGCACATATGTTATACCGATTCTGGTGCAAGTATGTATTCATACAGGTACAACGTACAAGTATTCGCAACGGATTCATTTAACTTAACAAGTTTAGGTATAATTTGAAGGATTTAACGAATTATCCATACCATAAGTTACCTACTGAAGAGCTACATCAAGATGAGTGAGGAGTTCTAACGTAGCATACAATATATAGGAAAAGGTTTCCACATTAGGAGATGAAAGTCAAAATTCTTCTTAGAAACAAAAAGAAGAAAATGGAGAAAGCAGGCGGTAAGCCTATGATAAGCAATATCGAACTAATGTCTGCATAACCTAATCCCCTTTCAAGTTTGCAGCATGTAGTCTGCTTAGCTGGGCTTGTCGGCAACTGTTAGGATGAGAACTTGAGAAAGGTGAGAAACATGCTTCTTTTTTGAAGAAGTGACAAACAGACTTCTTTGAGCTTCCAAGTTACCCTTAATCAGCTGAAAATAACAGCACCGTATCCAAGAAGTGTAAACTGATTCACTCGAAATGCCGTTCAATGCCCCTATGCCTACAAAGTTCCAATTCACTGTGGTCGACATCTTTATCTGAATATTTGCGCATAAAGCACCAACTGGCATATTTAATCCACCTTTTCTCATATTCTTGACTGTCAATATAGCCCCCCTCGTTGTCAACTAAGTAAAAGGACACATCTTTCCTGGTGCCCTGTGAATCCCAACCAATAAGCATGGAAAATCCAACTCCTCCTTCACCAAAAGATTATGATAACATGACCATATGAAATAATCCCTCTCCCCACCCCCACCTCCGTGGACCTGACTAGCATGAGCGTAATACGCTTGTAAAGTATTTCAATCAAGCCTTGGAATTCAACTTCCCACTTTTGAAGTTCCTCTTGACCTGTATGTCCCAGTAGACTCCTCCCTCTTGTAGTCTACGGATCGTTATATTGTCGTCTCCTACTCAATGGAGATATTATAGATGTTTGGAATGTGACCAACCTTTCTTCTTCATACCAGGTCTGACTCCAAAAGCTTATGATACTTTTGTCCTCTACCTTTAAGTTTATGTTGCCGATGAAATCTTCCCATCATTATAATATTCCTCCAAATTCGCATCCAAAAGAAAGTATGATATGTTAAATCCTCGAACTCCCATCAACAGTTCCATACTTTCTCCTATCAACTCATTCGATAAAGCGCGTTCCTCTTTCTCGAGTCTCCATAACCAGTTTCCTAATAGGTGAAAACTTGAAAATATTTTGAAGATTCCCCTACTAGATGTATTATTCTTCCAATTGACTGAGTGAAAATTCATATCCCCATTTGCTAAATCCCACAAAAAAAAAAAATTGGAGCCTTTTCAGTTTACCTATGATACTGGCTGGAGTGTAAACTCATGACACAAAGCATGTATAAATGCTTTGACAAAGTGCTCTTAATTAATAATTCCTTCTCCTTTTCTGGAATGTACCTTTTTTACCATCGCGTTGTAAGTATAGCTCCTTTCGGTGCCAACCAAGTAAAAAAGAACACCTTTCTTGGTGTCCAGAGAATCCAAAACCGATAAGCGTTGAAGATCCAACTCTTCCACTAAAAGCTTATGATAATAAGACCTCATTGAATAATCCCTCTCTTCCCACCTCCCACCTCCATCAGCTCTAACTAGCATGAACATCATCTGCTTGTAAAGCATTTCAATTAAGCCTTGAAATAAAATTACTTCCTATTCTTGAAGTTCTTCTTGACCCTTATGCCCAAATGCATTCCCCCCTCATGTAGTCTAGATATCGTTGTACTATCATTTCCTTCTTATTTGAGGTACTGTAGATATTCGGGAATGTGCATTTCAACCTCTCTTCTTCATACCATTTGTGACTCCAAAAACTTATGCTACTTCTATCTCCTACCCTGAAGCGCTTATGTTTCCGATGAAATCTTCCCATCCTCTCATAATACTACTCCAAATTCGCACCCAAACAGAAGCATGGTATTTTAAATCGTCCAACCCCCTTTAACAATACCATACTTTCTCCTATCACCTCATTTGGTAGAGCGTGCTTCTCGTTACCGAGTCTCCGTAACCATCCTAATAAGTGAAAACTCGAAAATATTTTCAAGATTCCCACATTCCTTCAGAGATGTGGCGTTCTTCCAACTGACTAAGTGGAACTTCCTATCCTAAGTTGTTGATTCCACGAAAAGTTCCTTTAAAGCCTTTTCAGTTTACCTGTGACACTGGCTGGTGCATGAAGCAATGACATAAAGTACTTTAAAATTTAAATGCTTGGCATAGTGCTCTTAATTACTAGTTTCTTCCCCTGTTGAAAGTTACCTCTTTTTCCATGCTACTAGCCTCTTCTCAGGTCTCGGACTCTACCAAGATAAGTAGTTGGAAGAGCTTCAATCCTCATCAGACGTGATTATTTCATATCTTATCCAATTACATATAACTGCATATCATCTTAATATCGCATTTATACCATATTCATCTTGTCGAAATTAGGCTTTTGAGGCCCAAAATAAACCCCTCCCCCGTATAATATTACTGTCTCATAATTGTTTTATAGAACTTACCTACTAGATCCCACACTGATTGACGAAATAGAATACTATCTCCTTATATAGTCTAGAGCAATCCTTACATTATGAGCTAACTTTCGAGATTAGTTAGGCCCATGATCAATTTTCTTAATATGTTATCAGAGCCAAACTCATCCATGTGTTCCCAATGTTAAGCCCCCATGTATGTTATACTAGTCTAGATGTCCAATCCTGGGTGTGCAGGGGAGTAAACCTTCGATACATGTATTAAGTCTTATTTCAAGTTTTGCCAAAACTCTTACTCTCAATAGTGTTTATTATACTTCATACTTTTTAGTTGATCTCCTTGAAGCTTTCTGGGATTAACACAATATCATCAGCAAATTGCATGCATAGTTGAACCTCATTCTTTATAGTGTTGGCTAACTCATCCATAACAAAGGCATACAACATAGATTCACGGCATCGCAGGTGTAAACATTAACCCAATGTTTACAGGAAACGCCTTTGTATCTCCTTTTATTCTCAGATCTCAAACTTGTCACAACTCTCCTTGTACAGGAAGGTCCTGACAAATTCCAGAATCCACAACACCAAAAATTGCACCAAACACTAGAAATAAACGAAAAATAGCAGAATTGCACCTCAAAAAACTGCACCAAACAACAAAAGTAGAAGAAACTGTAAGAAGTGCACCTCCGAATTCGCTGAGACTACTTTTTTACCCACACCAGTTCATAGTTTGGGGTCCCACCAACATTTCTTTCTTCTGGTAATTGAGTGCAAATTCACATACTCGGTAATCCAATAAGCTATTCACGAAAACACAACAATCCGGAAAGAATTTCTTGTAATCTAATTTTCTCAGCTTCATTCAAGGTAAATGGAGAGCTAAAACACATTAGCAACCTTATGCTATGTGATAAAATCCTAAATGTAGGAGTATGCTCTTCCGAAAGACCCTTCCTAATGGGATTTACAAGCCCAAAAGAAAAGTAAAAAGCCAGATAATGTTTCACATTATCCATAACCTCGGCGAAGTTGTCTCAACAATTCGACAGAAATGAGAATGTCCGAGATGAAAAAGGAACATACCTCTTCAACTTCATCTTCATCTTCCTCTCCTTGCTCAAGCGGTGGGGTCCACTTGCCATTGGCCCACTCACGGTGGGTCCGTAGCTGGGATTCATCAAAATCCAGCTGGTCCCTTGTTCCCCTGAAGAACACAGAGTACCTCCTCCCGCCACTACCACCCAACACCTCCATTACCACACCCTCCCACCATCCCTCATTGTGATAAGCATCCACCTCTTCACTGACGTTGAATCTCCTCCGCTGTTCAGGCGGTGGCCGCGGCCGCAGCTGAACTAAGCTCAGCGTCTCCTGCAGTCGCCGTGTACCCTTTTTATCAGCCATCAGCGTTTTGTACTCCACCAACACCTGCAACTTCTTATCATCTTCGTCGTCATTCCTCCTCAGTTTCTTCGAAATGGGTCGTACGACTGTTCCCTCATACCACGCGCCTCGGAAGCCTTCCTCATCGCTGCTAACCTCAACTTCTGCGCCATTTGTGAAGTAAGTATTCAGCATTTCTCTTTCATTTTGGTTATTTTCCATTGCTACAGCTGCAGCTGCCAGAAGATCGAAAGGAAGATATTTTGAGTTTTGAATTTGGAGTGAAAAACGTATGGAGACTGCTTGGCGGTAGTAGATTTGAAATAGTTTGTCTTTTTATGAAAACTGGCAGAGGGAAGGTGAATTATTGACAAAGAGGGGGCTCTACTTGTTGGAAATTGCAAGAGTTCAATGTTTGGGTTTTAGGAATTGGGGTTTTTCATGATTAGGTGGGAAGATGAAGGAGGAGAGGCTTTTGACTTTTGAGTTTTGGCAAGATTTGTTTGGGTGTGTGTGGGTGGGGTCTGGGGGACGTAGGGAGTGGCACAATTTTTAATAAATCTTGTTTTGATTAGTTTGATATTGTTAGGGTTTGCTTTGATTTTTTTTTTCCCAAATTTGGATTTATTTTACTTGAAGGAGAGGTAAAATATTTACCATAATTGAATTATTTTTCTTTGAAGAAAGAAATTTATTTCATATTTGATAGATTACTTTTCTTGGAGGAGAATGTTGTAGACCTTTATAAATTGAATATCTTCTTCACAAACAATACAATAAGTTTTACAATGTAGTCCTTAAAAGAGCTTTGTTTAGAGAAGATTTTTCTCTAAGTAGTTGTTATATTTTCTTTTATGTTTATTTTCTCATACAATTGACCAAACCTCGTTACAATATTTTCTTATAGTATATTTTTTCTTTTGTTGATTGATTTATCGTCTTCAAAATTTGCTTTATCGGCTTTCGCACGACGCCTTGTTATTTTCTATTCCAACAAGTGGTATCAAAGCCAATGATTTAGAGCAAGATTGAAGAGGTTTAAGGTGAATTCAAATAGAGATGCAACTAATTTGACGATAATTAAAAAAAATCCCAAAAAAATATATTCGGAGTACTACATGTCTAAATTTTCAATCATATCTTCAACTTCTACTTTCCGGCAGGCCGGTGGTAAACCACTGATGCTTAATGAGATCGTGCCGAGCAATTTTTCTTTGAAGAAAGACTTTACAATAGAGAACCCTCCTGATGTCCCCGGACGTCGGGAACACGCATCGAGGTAAATAAGATCCATCGAGGAAAGACACCTCGAAGTTGTGAGGAGAGAGTGTAAATGGGGGAAGGAGGTTGCTCTGCAAATACCCTATCGCGAAGAGGATATCACGACCTATGTAGAGGGGTTCCTGAGCGTGTACACATAACCTTTTACATTGGGTCCCCTCGACCCGCTCGTGCTCGAATTCTGCCAAAAATATCAAGTTACCCTGGGCCAAATTCATTCATCCTTCCGGCGGATCATATTAATGATGAGGTTCTTCGCCGAAAAAGCCAGGATCGAGTTCACCCTCAGCCACCTCATCTGATTATATCGACCTCAACATTTCCGAGGTTTAATCAAACTCCAACGCCGATCTACCAAGTCCTTCTTCGCCAGTACGACGAAGTCAAGGATCGAGGTTGGATGAGCCGATTTATCCGGGTGAGGACCATCGACGTTATTCCCAAGGAGTTCATGTCGTTCCCCGGGAAATGAAACTTCGAACATGAGTAAAATGCTTTGTTTTATTTCTTTTTCATAATTTTTGCTGAACTTCGCATAATCGTTCCTTTTCCTCTCCCACAGCGGTCCCGTAAATGCCTAATTCGGTCCTCGACCTCGAGGGCTAGGCTCGCAAACTGGCTGCTACTTCATCATACGACAAACGCAAGTGGAAGGATTTGTCAAAGGGAAAATGGGAAGCAAAACATCACGGTACGTGTTATAATATCTCTTTCCTTAATAAAAATACCTTTCTTCATGTGGCCTAATTCCATTGTCACAGGTATTGGCGATTTCTCCGAGATGAGGCCGCCCCTTCTCGGGAGGAAGAGGGATCCTCGGCTCCAGAGCCAAAGAAGGATAATAATAAGAGAAAGAGATCCTCAAAGAGCGAGGATACTCAAAGCAAATCAGAGCCTGCTCGGAGGCACAAAAAAGATGTTGTCATCAACGAGGATTTTTTGACTTTGTCCGCCGGTCCATGGACGCTGATGACGACGAAGTGGAGGGTTCGACATTGGTGACTCAAAGTAGAAAGTCTTTCGAGGCTATTAAGTTTTCTAAAGTCGAGGCTCCTAGCCTCGAATGAGGAGTTTCAAAAGAGAAAAGGGACGAAGGCCCTTTATCACCTGACTTGGTGACTACTTCTCAAGCTTCGGGAAATACTCCGAAGGGAATGAGCTTCGAAGCTCCTCTATCCTATCAGAGCGCCTTGGGTGATCTCCCCGAGGCTGTGACAGTAGGTCATTACCGTCATTTCCAGCCTTTACCGAAGATGCCATAAGGGATGCTCAGAACCTGAAGACGCCCGAGTTAGGCGGAGTCCCGAGTGAAAATGACCCCTTCCAGCGAGATGCAAGCTCAATCTTCGAGGAGGCTCGACGTCTTTACTCAACTGTAAGTTTTTAATAGCATAATAATTTTTCCAACTTCATTCTTTCTTCTTTTGTCTGATCGATCTTTCCTTTCTGCAGGCCTTCGACAAATTTAAGACTAAGATGTGTCACCGTGAAGCCGAATTGCATAGATCCTCGAACGAGGAGAAATCCCTCAAGCTTCTTTGTAATAAGAAGGAAAAGGAATTGAGGCATCTTCGATCAGAGTTTACCAGAGCTCGGGAATACGAGGACGAGCTAGAGAAGCAGGTAACCTTAGTTCTGAAAAAATATGGACTCCCTCTCACGTCTTCGGAGGCTAACACTTCGATATATCAGTTGCGGAAAAAGGTGGAGATGCTGGAATGCCTTCGGGGTGAGGTCAACCACGTCAACTCTGAGTGCAATGAATGGAAGGCACAGGTGGACATCCTTGATGCGGCCAAAAAAGATGCATTGGCAAAGGTATCTGCCCTTGAAATTCAACTTCGGAATGCTCAAGAGAGCAATTCGGTTCAGGCGGGCAGGATAGCCGAGCTCGAGGCTGGTCTCACGAAGGCCAAGGCCGAAGTTGAGAAAGCACAGATTGAAGCCAAAGAAATACAAACCAAGGCCGACAAGACGGTGGCCATCTATTTGAAAGATGTTGCTGATGCTCAGATGGAATTGAGAGGGGCCTCCGACAGGGAGAAAAGAAGCAATGATTATTGTTGCTCCCAAACGCACACGCAAGTATACGTGGTCGTAGCAAGTAATATAATGTTAAATCGCATGTCGAACCCACAGAGACTTGTGTAAACTACTCACTAATTCACTATAATTTTTATTTAATCAAGCCAAAATAAAATTCAGGAATGTAACTATTTTATACTACGATTCTATGAAAGAACTAATTATCAAGTAACGAGAGTATTGTTGTGTGTATTCAGTAGAGACAAATATTCTAGGGTTGTGATCAATTCACCACTCGTATTGCATTCTAATTAACTCTCCCTTTCATTTAATTCACCCATGGTTGCTAATTAATCGATAAACGCTCTCATAGCCTTCTCCCGAAGCACTACTCGCCTATT
>MDKI01189961.1:0-15555 GCA_005239505.1 Nicotiana paniculata
ACATAAATAAGGTAGAGTATAACTTTAATTCTGGAAATTAGTCAAAAGAATCACGAATGAGATTGAAAATCACAGGGAATCAATACTAACTAAGGAAATTATCATACAAGTAAGGAAGTAATTCAAAAATCAGTAAAGAGTTATAGGGAAAATACACAAAATTACAGCTTTAAGGAAAATATCACAACTATGAGAAAAATACATAAAATCAGTAGGGAATATTGTGTAAAATCAATAAAGTAATAATCACAGTTATTCAAAGATTCAAAATGGTAAAAACGTTGCTGATTTAAACGAAATAACACATATTAAGCAAAAATCAGAAATCCTAATCACACAATTAGGGATTCATATCAGAACACAACAAATAATTAAAGAACCTGTCAGACAATCATGATTTAGGCAAAATTGGTGAGGTATCAGAAACCCTAATAGTAAGCATAGGGCAAAAATCACAAAATCACACAATACTCATGAAGGCAAAGTAGTTATACTAGAACAGGTAAAATAATATTGCAAATAAACTCGGATTCACATATTGAACCAAGAAATATGGGGCTGTTTATAAAAAATGACTCAAACGCAATGGAAAGGCTCAAATAACGTTTAAACATGGTAGGATCATAAGATAATGCTGAGAAATTAGAAAGCAGACTGTTTTGAAAGGGATTTTGAAAACCCTAGTTCGAAAACTGAAAAATCGTATAGGATCCTGCATTATATTTAAAGAAAACATGGAAAGAACTCATAATAGGTGTAGATCTGTTACAGATCTAAAAGAATCGGAAGGTTTAAAGAACTAGGGTTTCGAAGAGAACCTAGAAAAGATAAGAAAGCCTTAAAATGTTATTGGTTTTAACCCAAAGGTCATAGATCTTACTCGAACGGCCAGAGGTGGCCGAAAAATGGCATGAAGGACCATGGGTAGGAGTTGAATCGCTCCAGGTTCGTTTGATGACCTCAAAACGATGACACACGTTCAAGGGGGAGCCATAAGGCTGGTAGGTGGCGAGACCACCATGGATTCCGGTAGGGAGATGGCCGGAGAAGAGAGGTCAGTAGGTTTAGCAGGTGAAGCATTTAGAGAGAGATGGGAGAGATGGGAGAGTTAAGACGACTGAAAGAGAAGGGGGGAATGAGGGTTTGGGGTAGGTCGTTTAGGATTAGTATGGTAAGGTGAGATCTGGGCCGCTGATTTGAATTAATCAACGACTCAGATCAAAGGGGGATTGGGCTGGGTATATTTGTGAGGATTGGGCTAGGTAGTTGGGCTAGTTTATTGGGTTAGGGGTCAGATCTGATTTAGGCTAGATTTTAAATAGGAAGGGCCTAATTATTAAATACTCAATTAAATAGATAAAGAATTAATAAAAATAGCTAACAATTACATAAAAATAAAAATAAGGCTAAATAGGTGAAATTAAGGTAATTAGCTAATATTAAAATATCAAACAACTAACTATTGAATTAAAATGGTATAAAATGTACAATTAGGCTATAATTGCAAAATTATTGTAATTATAGCCAAATAATGCCAAATTGGCTAATTTATGAAATAATTAAATCCTAATAGGATAAAAATGATATATTGATCCAGGAAATATTTTGAAATTATTGATAATATAATTTATGAATAATTACTGAATTTAAAATATTGAATAAATTGGAAAAGAAATTATATAAAATATGGAAAATTATGGAAAAATACCAGTTATTATAAAAAGTGATTTTGAAGGAACATATGCAAATTTTAAAATAGTTTGAGGAAAAATTGGGTATCAACTGATGTCCCTCTTTGCCCGGGAAGGATGAAAGAGTTGTCGGGTAAAGATATGATGGCCAATTTTGACCGAGTGAAATGGTTTGGAGAGATTTAGGCCGCACCCTGGTTTCTGAGTTGCCTACATATCCCTGGTTATACAAGAATCAGGCCGTATGTAGTTCAGGAGTCATCGGCGAAGTATACCGATGAAGTTTTACAAGAACGGACGCAAAGTATAAGGTTAGGTGCACAAACTGCTTACGGGGTTTTTAGGAGAACTGGAGCGGGATTGCTCCTGCCGGGATGGTAGTTCGCTCGCTGGATTATCTGCAAATAAATAATACAAGCATATATTGTGCGTAGACATGATACAAATTCCCGTTGGACCATGAATGATGTCTTTGGACGGTTAAGGATGACGTCCTCAAACCATGACGTCCTGGGTTATGAATTGATTGATGATGTTCTCAGGCCATGAGGATAGTTCCTCCGAACAATGACGCCTTTGAATAATGATATGCAGAGGTTGGAAGAGATCCTCAGGCCATGGTATGGTGTTCTCGGGCTATGAAAATGTTGCCTCCGAACGATGACGCCTTTGGATGAGTTGGCGATATTTCAGCCCATGCGGATGCAATAGAATAATGCTGATGAGACAGAGCTTAGTCTTGCGAATGAAAGGGTAGATATTAGCCTGAAAGGAAAGTGAAGTAAATAGTGCTTGAGACAACGATTAGTCTCGAAAGGTAAATTGGAGGCAGAGCTTAGCCTCGTAAGGCAGAATGCTAGCCTTATGCAATGCAGATGGAGACAATGCTTAGTCTCGGAAGGCAGAATGGTAGCCTTATGCAATGATGCAAATGCAGGTGGAGACAACGTTTAGTCTCGAAAAGCAGAATGGTAGCCTTATGCAATGATGCATATGGAGGTAGAGCTTAGTCTCGGAAGGCAGAATGGTAGCCTTATGCGAATGCAGATGGAGACATCATTTAGTCTCAGAAGGCAGAATGGTAGCCTTATGCAATGATGTGAATGAAGATGGAGACATCGTTTAGTCTTGGAAGGCAGAATGGTAGCCTTATGCAAATGCATATGGAGACATAGTTTAGTCTCGGAAGGCAGAATGGTAGCCTTATGCAATTATGCAAATGCAGGTAGAGACATCGTTTAGTCTCGGAAAGCAGAATGGTAGCCTTATGCAATGATGTAGATGGAGGTAGAGCTTAACCTCAGAAGGCAGAAAGGTAGCCTTATGCAAGAAATAAAATAACAAATGATAGTATAGTTTCTTAGCTGATAGCATACTGTGGCATTGTGATTATTGCGGACGTTGCGACTACGAAGCATTATTTATATTGATAGTAGATGCCGACAAGTGTGATGGTTTCGAGCATAGTGATTTTGACCATGTTTGTTCTTGGTGTGGACATCGAAATTTGGCATTTGTAATTGTGATGAAAATTCTCTGCGTGTTTGTTTTTTGTGCCTGCATCCAAAGAAAAATCGTGAGTTTTGTAAAGGGGAGGGTTAGTTCATATCCCTGCTGGCTTTGCTTGACTCGTTCGGCTTTGATCTGATGATACCGTTTGTATCATTGGGGTAGCGTTTGCTAAACAAAGCTGTCTCAACTATAAGTATGCATGGTTTTGCAAAAGTGTGACATAATGTATACTTAATTAGAAAATATTTTTTAGATGAACCGACGATCGTGACATGATTCGAGAAATTTCAACCTTTCTTGCTACGGAATTTTGAGGGTCCTCCTCAAGATTCTGCCCCAGTTTGATGGGTGGATGCTTCTGACTGTTGCTTGTGCGGCGATCGACTGAACTTGCTTCAGAATTTTAAAGGTTCTTTTCAAAATTCTGCCCCAATTTCTAATTGCGGAGAAATGAAAATTTTATTGAATTGTGACCAAACCCATAGGGCTGCCTATGTATCCCCTCTTAAACGAGAATCAGGTCAGGCATAGTTCAATTTACATCATTGAGAAAGCATAAAGATTACACATAGTAGCATTTGACTGCATCTGAATTGATTGGCTTTGGCCAGACTTCTCCGTCCATTTCTGTGGGTATAAGTGCTCCTCTTGTCAGTACCCGGTGAACCATATACGGACCTTGCCAGTTGAGAGAGAACTTCCCTTTGGCTTCGTCTTGATGTGGAAAGATCTTCTTCAGCACCAGCTGCCCCGGTGTGAACTGTCTAGGCTTGACTCTCTTGTTGAAGGCTCGGGTCAATCTGTTATGATAGAGTTGACCAAGACAGATTGCATTCAGTCTATGAGGGCTAGTTGCTCATAACGGCTCTTTACCCATTCTACGTCGCTGAGCTCAACTTCTTGTTTAATTCTTAGAGATGGAATCTCAACTTCGGTAGGAATAACAACCTCAGTACCATAAACTAGCATATAGGGAGTTGCCCCTGTTGAGGTGCGAACTGTGGTGCGATATCCCAATAAGGCAAATGATAACTTCTCGTTCCACTACTTGTTCCTTTTTATCATCTTTTTTAGTATCTTCGTGATGTTTTTGTTGGCGGCTTCTACAACTCCATTCATCTGAGGTTTGTAAGCTGTGGAATTCTTGTGTTTGATCTTGAAAGCCTCGCACATAGCTTTCATAAGGTCACTGTTGAGATTGGAACCATTGTCGGTGATGATTGACTCAGGAATCCCAAATCGACAAACAATACGGTCGCGGACAAAGTCTTCCATGACTTTCTTAGTCACTGCTTTGTAGGATGCTGCTTCGACCCATTTGGTGAAATAGTCGATGGCTACCAGAATGAACCTATGTCCGTTGGAGGCGGAAGGCTCGATTGGTCCAATAACATCCATGCCCCACGCAGCGAATGGCCATGGTGATCTCTTTGCGTTGAGCTTTTTTGGAGGTATCTTTATCATATCTGCGTGTATCTGACAACGGTGGCATTTCCGGACATACTGGATGCAGTCCGTTTCCATAGGCATCCAAAAATAACCAGCTCGGAGTATCTTCTCTGCTAGAACAAAATCGTTCATATGCGGGCCACAGGTCCCAGCATGAATCTCCTCTAGCAGCTTGGATTCTTCCTTTGCGTCGACACAACGTAATAATCCCAAATCGGGAGTCCTCCTACATAGGATTCCTCCGCTGTGAAAGAAGTTGTTGGATAGTCTTCGAAGTGTGTGTTTCTGAGTGGGATTTGCAAGCTCTGGGTAATCTCTTTTTGCCAAATACTCCTTGATGTCATGAAACCAAGGATTTCCGTCTGCTTCCTCTTCGAAATGGGAACAATAAGCTGGCTGATTATGGATCTTTACGGGAATAGGATCAATGAAATTCTTGTCCGGGTGTTGGATCATTGAGGACAAAGTAGCCAATGCATCGGCGAACTTATTCTGGATTCTGGGGATATGCCGAAACTCTATCTTCATGAACCTCTTTCTTAATTCCTTTACGTGGTGCAGATACGACAATATCTTGGAATTCTTGGTAGCCCACTCTCCTTGTACCTGATGTACCAGCAAATCTGAGTCACCAATCACTAACAGCTCCTGGACGTTCATGTCAATGGCCATGTTGAGCCCTAAGATACAGGCTTCATACTCTGCCATATTGTTGGTGCAGGGGAATCTGAGTTTGGCAGATACCGGATAATGCTGACCGGTTTCTGATATTAGGACTGCTCCAATGCCAATTCCCTTGAAGTTCGCTGCTCCATCGAAGAACATTCTCCAACCGTCATAGGATTCTGCAATGTCTTCTCCTATGAATGATACCTCTTCATTAGGAAAATACATTTTCAGAGGTTCGTATTTTCCGTCTACAGGGTTCTCAACAAGATGGTCTGCCAGTGCTTGTCCCTTGATCGCTTTCTGAGTCACATAGATAATATCGAACTCACTCAGCAGGATTTGCCACTTGGCTAGCTTGCCAGTGGGCATGGGCTTCTGAAAGATGTACTTCAATGGATCCATTCTCGATATGATATACATTGTGTAGGCACATAAGTAATGCCTCAGCTTCTGAGCTACCCAAGTCAAATCACAACAAGTGCGTTCCAATAGAAAATATCTGGCCTCGTACGAAGTGAACTTCTTGTTGAGATAATAAATGGCTTGCTCCTTCCTTCCTGTTTCATCGTGCTACCCCAGAACACAGCCGAAAGCTCCATCTAACACTGCAAGGTAGAGTAACAGAGGTCTACTTGGCTCAGGCGGTACCAAGACTGGTGGTGTTGATAGATATGCCTTGATTTTGTCGAAAGTCTTTTGACAATCATCGGTCCACTTTGTTGCGGCGTCCTTCTTCAGAATCTTGAAGATCAACTCATAGATAACTGTAGACTGTGCTATGAATCGGCTGATGTAATTAAGTCTCCCTAAGAAACTCATCACATCTTTCTTGTTCCTTGGCGGTGGTAGTTCTTGAATGGCTTTTACCTTTGACGGATCCAATTTTATACCTCGGCGACTGACAATGAACCCGAGCAACTTTCCAGCAGGAACCCTAAATGCACACTTCGCGGGGTTCAGATTCAGATTGTATCTCTGCAACCTTTTGAAGAAATTCCTCAAATCTTCCATGTGGTCAGTGGATTTCCTAGACTTGATAATAACATTATCCACGTATACCTCGATCTCCTTGATAATAATGTCGTAGAAGATGGTGGTCATAGCCCTCATGTAGGTGGCCCCTGCATTCTTCAGGCCGAATGACATCATCTTGTAGCAGTACACTCCCCACGGCATAATAAAATCCATTTTCTCAGCATCTTCCTCATCCATCCAGATCTGATGATAACCAGCGAAGCAATCCACGAATGATTGTAGTTCATGCTTGGCGCAATTGTCAATCAGGATATGTATATTTGGCAAAGGGAAGTCGTCCTTCGGACTAGCCCGATTGAGATCCCGGTAGTCGACACAGACTCTAACCTTCCCATCCTTCTTTGATACTGGCACATGTTGGCTAACCATGTCGGGTACTCAACCACCCTGAGAACCTTGGCGTTGATCTGCTTGGTGACTTCTTCTTTGATTTTCAAACTCATGTCGGGTTTGAACTTCCTGAGCTTTTGTTTTACCGGTGGACACATTGGATTGGTTGGAAATTTGTGATCCACAATAGACGTACTTAGACCAGTCATGTCGTCATACGACCAGGCGAATATGTCCTCATACTCCTTTAGAAATTCTGCGTATTCTTTCTTTTCTGACGGCGACAAATGAATGTTGATTCGTGTTTCCTTGATATTTTCTGAATCTCCCAGGTTGATGATTTCATTCTCGTCCAAGTTGGACTTAGGTCTGTTCACAAAATTCTCAACTTCTTTGACAATTTCGTCAGGTATGTCATCTTCTTCTGAATCCACGTCCGTTTGCTGCGTTGTCTCGTTGCATGTCACAATCATCGGTTCATCAAGACAGGTAATAGTAATATTGTATAGGTAAAGTATGAGAGAAAAATGATAGCAATAAATATTGATTCATAAGAAAAATTTTAAAATGCTTTTGATAAACTAAACGATTGTTTTGAACATTGAAGATCTTATTGCAGGAATTAAAATGTGAAAAAGGAAATCATTTTGTAAAGAAAAACAATGAATAGTGTTCGTTTTAGCCTTGCTACCCCGAGGCTCATCGGGCTTTTATTTTACTGACAGTTCAATTCTTAAGGTACGTCCCTCTGCTCACAGCCTGTATGGAAGGGCCTTCCTCCTCCTCCTCCCCGAGAATAACACAGCAGTCCATATCACTGTCCTCCAAAAATAAGTTCATCATTGCTGCTAGTGCATCTTCCTCGTCTGATCCATAAATAACGCCGGGCTGTTGGAAGGTCTGCTCCATATGCGGTATTGGTTGCTCCGAAGGGTAATAAGGACCGCGCCATGTTGGCGACCAGTTTTTTGAATTCTTCCCAAGTGTATTTATATCCCAAACTAAAAGTGGTGTCGTGCTTCTTGAGTTTGATAGGTTTGGAGATTCCCTGAAAGTTCTTGCCGAGCCCTTTACCTGGCTTGTACCCTCGCCAATTCATCATACTTGTGATCTTGCTATCCCATCATTTGTCTTTGTCGATTGTGTTGACACATTCAATGTGGTGCTAAGTTTCTCCACCCAACTTCCTTCTTCCTTCAATCACTGGAATAGTCTGGCGACTGTAAATAGGGTAACTACCGTCGCCATGAATAATCACATCTTGGTGGTTCCACTCGAACTTCACTGCCTGATGTAGCGTTGATGCTACGGCCCCAGCAGCATGGATCCAGGGTCGTCCCAATAACAGATTGTAGGACGCTGGCACATCTATCACTTAGAAGTCCACCTCGAACCAGGTTGGCCTTATTTGCAGGCATAGGCTGATCTCACCAATGGTGGACCTCTGAGATCCATCGAAGGCTTTCACGTTGATCGCTCCATCCTTTATCTCATGCAGCCCTTTACCTAATTTGTTGAGCGTTATCAGTGGACAGATGTTAAGACTGGATCCCCCATCGATCATGATTCTGGTGATAAAATAATCTTCGCATTGCACAGTGATGTGCAGTGCTTTGTTATGGCCCAACCCTTCAGGAGACAGTTCGTCCTCATGGAAAGTGATCTTGTGACTCTCCAAAACTTGGGCCACCATATTAGCCATTTCTCCACTAGTGATGTTGTTTGGCATATAGGCTTTGTTCAACACCTTCAATAAAGCATTCCTGTGCGTGTCGGAATTCTGCAGCAAAGAGAGGATAGATATTTGCGCTGACATTTTGTTCAGCTGGTCGATGACCGAATACTCCTTGGCCTGTACTTTCCTCCAAAGGTCGTTCGGACCTATCTCGATAATGGGAAGCCGATTGGAATCCTGCCTGCTAGATTCAGCCATATGTTCAGAGGTATAGACTCTACCAGTTCTTGTCATACCCTGCGCTGCAACAGCTTCTTCAGTCTTGACTTTGCCTTTCCTTCTCACCTCGGCTGTACAGTCCAATGGTACAACATTTGTATAGAAAGGTGGCATGGTCAATATCACCACCGTGATTGGCGCATCTACACTCACTTCGAATGGAACATGTGTCTTGGGTGGCAAGACTGCAACCTTAAATGGTGCGGGTGCATTTTCTGGAGACACGAACTCAACTTCAATCGACACTGGTGTCTTTGCAGGTGACGCTGCTTCAAACTCAAGAGGCATGGACATATTTACCTCAGTATCCTCAGACTGTTGAATCTGGACTATGATCAGGTTGAGAGTGACTGCAGGTTTCTTTGGATCATCGCCTTCTACGATCAACCCGATTGATCCTCGGGGTCCCAATTATCTTCTATTTCAATCAAGTGGATGCCTCCACCCTTATGGTCCGGAAGAGGATTGTTGCGGACATTTGGAGCGGATTCCTTTGCCACGATGAACTTGTTGTCGATTAGGGATTGTATCTTGTCCTTCAAAGAACGACATTGATCGATGGTGTGCCCCTTCATGCCGGAGTGGTATGCACAGAACTTGTTTGGGTTGACCCATCAAGAAGGATTCTCAAGGGTTGCAGCAGGGATGGGGGTGACACAACCAACAACTTTGAGCTTTTCATACAGCTGGTCGAGAGGTTCAGCAATGGCGGTATACTATTTTGTAGGTCTACGATCAAAATTAGGACAAGGTCTAGGGAAGTTTTGACGGGCAGGGGGTGATTGGTAATGAGATGGTTGGGAATTGTAAGTGTGGTAGACAGGAGCGGGTTGTGAATATCTGAGTGAAGCAGGTTGATATGTCGGTGGTGGAGGTGATTGATAAGTTGGTGGTGGAGTTTTGTATGAGGGTGCTTGGTAATTTGGGGTTGGTTGATATGTGAGTGGAGGTGTTGGGTAAGTTTGGTATTTTAGTGGGGATTTGGTTCTTTGTGCAACCATCACGGCTCCCACGTCTCTTTTATTAGACACACCACCAGACTGCAAAGCCTTGTCTGTAGCTTTAAAGGCTTCAAAATTTGTGACCATACCGCTTTTGATACCTTCTTCAATCCATTCACCTAATTTGATAATGTCGGAGAACTTGTGGTTCTCAATCATCATCAACCGTTCATAGTACTGCGGGTCCTGAGCCCGGACAAAGAACTTGTTCATATGCTCCTCTTCTAAGGCGGGTCTGACCTTGGCAGCTTTGTACCTCCAACGAGTAGCATACTCGTGAAATGTCTCCGCGGGCTTCTTTTTCAAATTCTGAATATAGAACACGTCTGGTGCGTTCTCTGTGTTGAACCTGAATCTTTCCATAAAGTCAGATGCCATGCTCACCCAATTTGACCATTTATTGGGATCTTGGCTGATGTACCAAGACAATGCATATCCTTTCAAGATCCTCATGAACAACTTCATGCGGATCCTTTCATCCTTCCCTACTCCAACCAGCTTGTCACAATAAGTTCTCGGATGGACCCTTGGATCACCTGTACCATTAAACATTTCAAACTTAAGAGTTTTGTATCCCTCAGGCAGTTCGACATCGGGCTATATGCAGAGGTCTTCATAGTTCAACCCTTCGAATCCCTTGATTCCCTCGATGCCTTGAACCCGGATGGTCAGCTTCCTAAGTTCCTCGGCCAAGTTCATGATAAGCAGGTCCTTTTCGTCAGACTCAGGTGTGTATGTGATAGGGGGAGTGGGGTGTTTCATGGTTCCACGTAGATGGGATTGTTATGGTGTCCTGGCGCATGAGTGTGGAAATGGTCATTTGTGGAGTTCTGGGGTTCTGGGATAAGCAGTGGAGTGTTGTTTGGAATATGGCAGGCATTGCAATGTGCTGGAAGAGTTTGGTTCTTAGGTGGGGTGGTGTGATGATGAGCTGCGAGATATTTTGCTTTTTTGTGATGTTTTGAGGAGGTGTAGGATTCTGGATGTTGACGTCTGGGACGTTGAGGGAGAATGATAGGTTTTCCAGATTCCGAACTTGATCAAGCTCTTCTTGAAACTTTAACAACTTTCGTTCTAGCTGCGACACAATTTCATTATGAATCCGAATACCCTGGCCATCAGTGGCCTCTACCCGTTCAACCACATTCTCATTTCTGTTGTTGCTTGAATCTTCCATTTTCTTTTTTCCTTTGTTCTTGCCTTTGGGAGGACTAAGAGGAGGAGAGGGTGGAGGGCCCCTGAATCTTTTAAGATAGGATAATGATTCCATAGTGCACGAACTAACCTTTGGGGAGGGGAATAAATAAAGAAAGAAAGACAAAAACAAAAAGTAGTGAACTCAGTGAGGATTATGAAAAGTATTGCGGTAATTAAACACATAGTGCGGGAATGTAAAGCGCGTCCTAATTTGAGGACCTCTTTTGTGCCCGAGGTAGGCCTAGCGACAAATTGATTTGGAGAACTTAAGATGCTAAATGCCTCATTTTATTGATAAGAAAATAGACGAATCGCAAAACGACACTAAATAAACAGGAAGTAAAGTCACTAATGGCCATTGGCCTTATTACATTGATAAAGTAAAAGAAAGACATTCCTATCTACTTGGTCCCAGAAGGACCTTCCCCAGACTCGACATTCTTGCTTCCCTCGTACAGTTCCCCCAACTCGGGAAGTCCCAGCAATAGGTATGCTCTGGCTAGGTGTCCTCCGTCGGTCCCTCCAGCCTTTTGACAGTCTTCAATCCTTTTGAGAAAATTTTTCTCCAGCTCCACTATGCCTCGCTCCAAATACCCTAACCATTTGTTGGTGCTGATAGCCATATCCTTCCATTCCTCGATCAGTTTCTTGTTAGACTCATGTATTTCATGGTGCTCATCCTCACACTCACAGATCCTCTTGCGCAACTGGTTGTTTTTGACTTGTGTCTCGGCCTTTTCATTTATAACCCTGTGGCCCTGAACGAACCCTGGCTCGCTCAGACCACCCCAATTTTCTGCCAACCAACCAGGATAGAAAGGGGTACAACCGACATGATATCTATCTGGATTGATGGTGTCCTTCTCCATTATAATCTTGCACTGCCACATGTGTTGGGCTTGGCACTTGTGAGGACTATCATCATTTTGGAAGTCAGCTCGAATATGGCTCATCCTGTCGACCCTGGGTATGACTTGCTCCCTACCCGCTTGACTCATAACTCGAAGAGGGACGTAAGGGTATGTTTCTCTTAGACCAATTAGTATTAGGAACGGTGCATCTCTGGAACGGGCGATGAACTCCTCTGTCGGAAACCACTCGAACATCCACTGAACCTGTTTTTCAGTCAGATTACCAAAGAGCTCGACCCATCGTTTGGCGTTCTCAGGCTGAGAAACATGTCGAGGATATAATTCATTCGCTTTGGATGGTGGAAAGCGATGTGGTCATCCCAAACTCTTCAATGAATTTCTTGTCAGCATTCGCCCTTTTGGAGATGTTCCATGAGCCAAAGCTGAAGTAGTAGATTGCAGCTTTCGAAGTGTCTTGCCCCTTGTTGACAGTTCTCCAAGGCTCGATATATGTATGCAATGATCATGGGAACAATGCTGAAGCTTTGCCCATCAAATCCTTCCATTAGTGTCTTGGTTACCATGGACAATCTAGTGTGGATTCTCTCCTTCTTTATTGGAAACACAATCAGACCCAAGAAGCAAAATATGAAGACGAATACTCTACGATGGATGTGTCCCAAGTATGTGATGGAAAACTCGTCGTGGTAGGTACGGTATGATTTTATGTGACCGTACCTCTCGTACAAGTAGTCAAAGGGGATGTATGACTTATTTAAGCATACCAGTTCTGCCTTCTTCTTCTGACCCATCATTCTGAGGAAACCTTTGCCTGTGCGGTTCTCAGGCATTAGCAACCCCGGGGTTTCCCATACTAGGCCAGCCAATCCTCCTATTTTCTCCAACAAAGGTGTCATTTCAATGTCCCCAAAGCGGAACACAGAACTTTCAAAATCCCAGAACAGGGTAGCAACCTCTATTATCATGTTGTTAGGTTGGATTTCTAGGAGAGATGGTAGATTTCCCAAGTATTTCCTTACGAGAGTTTTGTCGCTAGAATGTAAATCTGGGGACTTCGTGCCTCGTTTTTCTGCAAGGCAAAAAAGGTTAGGCCCTTACCCCCACCAGACTCGACTATTTAACATCAACTAGTTCTCCAAATAAATGCACAGAACATGATGATGTCCGTTTCGGTTTAGGGAAACCCAGTGGACTTTTGGATAAGGAAATCTTAAAAGTTATTGTGCGGACCACACTTTAGACTTGCTATGTTTGACCATGATGCATGAAACAACATAACGGAATGAGGTTTCTATGGGGTTTTAGACTGGTACCCTCGAGCATACAACTCAAGGGGGAAAGGCACAGAACCGTCGACTGCACCGCTGCTCGACTAGTTTTACCGCAAATAAGCGTTTATGAATTTAGGGGGTAATAATATAGGAAGAGCGCAACCACTCATCAAGCGTTGCTATAGTATTTTGTTTGGCACGAGTGGAGTATGAATGTTGAGCATGATTATGCAATATTAAATAAACAATAAGAACATGTTGTCATGTATTTGCACGTTATGAAAGCAATAAATACAGCAGTTTATAATTTAAAAGCAGTTACAAAGGAAGGAAACAGGAAAAACATGTCAGTTACTTTTGAACAAAAATAAATGCTTAAAGAGATAGACAACTAATGGAACATAAAAGGGGGAAAGGGAAAGGTTGCAAGTATTAACAAAGTAAAGACAAGTTCACAAAGCCGTTTGAAATGGTAAAAGCCTAGATATATCCCCAGAAGAATCGCCATGCTGTCGCACCCCCTCTTTCCTCGCAGAGATCGGGTTTATGACATTCGGTTGGGAAAACTCTTTCCTTTTGGTAAAGGGGTTTGTGTTTTTGAGAGTCACCACCTAACGATTTTTAAAGGTGCGTTAGGACACCAAAGGGATTCATTTACAACTACGTTGTTAACCAGAGATAGGGTAAGGGCTTGAAATTATCCTAAGAGGAAGGTGTTAGGCACCCCTCAGGAACCACAAGTGTGGTTCCCGGCCAAACAGCTTTTGTGAATTTGTACGGCATAGCAAACAAACAAATAAAGGCTCAAATAAGAGGGGATTTAAGTCTTAAGCATGCAGATAATTAAAAATAGTAAAGAAGGTTAGATTTTGAAGGGGTTACAATCTAAGAATATGAAGGGTATCCTAGGTTTATAATAATATGGATCACATCAGTACAATAACCGGTAATCACTCCTAGAAGAGGGGCTACACGTGGTATTAGCGCACCGGTGATCATATCCATATTCTACCCTTTCCCACCCCGTGAAAGTAACTAAATCGAGTGTTGGTCTCTACCTCTATTGCATGTTGTTACCCGTCCCTTCTTATCAGTTCCGGAGGAATTTAGGACTTCTATCCTATAATGGATGTTCTAGGCAGACCCTTAGGTTTGAAGGAAAAATACTAAGGCGACAAATAAGAACATGTAGGACTGCAATTAGGGGGAAACATAGAAAAACATAGAAAAGGCACAAGTACCTCCACACATAGTACACATAAATAACATGACTCATACACAGTTAAGGTCCAGATTCAGGTTCAGATCCTAAGCATGGTATCTAAGTGATAACACAAAGACAAATTTATTGCATAACTCAGAGATGGAGTCTTAATCAGTTTTGCTTGCTGATTTTTATCCTGTTGATAATTAAGCAGCATTCATAAATGAACATATTTCCAATTTTAACAACTTCAATTACCTAAGGCTTGCCTAGGTGTATAACAATGCTCAGTAATTACCCATATTATTAAAGAAACTGTTTGAGTTGTTTTTCCTAAACATGATGTACTTAGGTGTTGCATCAAATGTAGAATTATCACTAGTTGTTTAGAGACATGGTAAAACAGTTTTAGGTGCCTTTTCATGCATTGGTAATTAGGTGGAGAATGGGTCCTAAAATATGATATCTAATATGCACATATGGAGATGCAGAATGGGTTGTATGCAAAATTCCTAAGAAGGATTTGCTAAATGCATAAAGTTAAAGTGTCGAACATGCTTTCAGAATATGAGAGTGAACTGTTTATTAGCGCGTTGTTATCCTAGGCAGGATTTCTAAGTGTACATGGAATCATATAACATAATGGTAAAGTATTAGTTATTAGCTTATTTTAACACAGAATTTTGCTAAGTGATATAAATGATGCATATGCTGAAACAGTAGACATGGGACCTAAAGGGGCATGATTTCTAATGCATCCATGCTTTGCACATGTTGATCCTAAACATGATTTCTATTGCGCAAATAAGGAATGTAAACCTTTTTTGCATGGTTTCTACCCTTTAATATTTATAACATGCATAACTACCCTTTTCCCTTTTCACTATCCATCTCCAATAGTTGTTTACAAATAATTATTAAATTACAGAAGGGAATAAAAAAATAAGAAGTTACACTATAGGGAGCCTACTGATAGGCCCAAGGTCTCCAGAAGCCTCAAATGCCATTAGTTCACAGCCTTTCATACAAATCCAGGCGTGTCAGAGTTCCCTAAGGATCTGAAGGGATCCCGGGCAGTGCTCACACCCAAATTTCATAACCAAATGGAGTAAGTGCAGTGTGAAAAGGCCAGCTCTCGTGTGTCAAAGTTCATAGGGAGCTCAAGGGTCCCAAGGCAATGCTCACACAAGAGGGGCAGAACCTAATGACTAAGAGTATATGTGAGAGTGCTTGACATAGTTTTGAAATGGTTGAGTTGGAAAACAGTTTGAAAATGAGTAGTTTGAAATAAGTTTTAGAGAATAGAAGACTTTGCTTTTAATGAAAACAGTTTGAAAGAAAGGGATTAGGACAATCAACAATCCAGAACC
>ML327247.1:0-107573 GCA_005239505.1 Nicotiana paniculata
AGTCTTATTCTCTCAATGTGCTATACCCAATCATATATACCTTATATAACAACGCCACGTTACATAAGAGAAGAGAGAAGAAAAAAAAACACATGGGGTCTCACAAATACGCACCCCAAGCCAATGCGCGAAGCGTCGCAATATACTGTATACATCCCAGAACCGGAAGGCAATACTAGAACTGGTGCTGAGGTCAATGTTGTCTTGAGCTTCTGAAAGCTCGCCTCACACTCATGAGACCATCAGAACGGGGCATTCTTCTGAGTCAATCTAGTCAATGGAGCTGCAATAAAAAAGAACCCCTCCACAAATCGGCGATAGTAGCCTACTAGGCCCAAGAAGCTCCTGATCTCTGTAGCTGAAATAGGACGCGAGCAACTCTGAACTGCCTCGATCTTCTGAGGGTCAACCTTGATACCCTCTCCGGATACCACATTCCCCAAGAATGCCACGGAATCCAACCATAACTCACACTTGGAAAACTTAGCATATAACTTCTGTTCTCGCAAAGTCTGGAGCACAACTCTCAAATACTGCTCGTGCTTCCCCAGGCTACGTGAGTAAATAAAAAATGTCATCAATGAAGACAATGAAAAAGGAATAAATATACGGCGTGAACACCCTATTCATCAGGCCCATGAATGCTGCTGGGGCATTAGTCAAACCAAAGGACATCACCAGGAACTCATAATGGCCATATCTCGTATGAAAAGCAGTCTTCGGAACATCTGAAGCCTGAATCCTCAACTGATCATACCCCGATCTCAGATAAATCTTAGAAAACATACGAGCACCCTACAACTAGTCAAACAAATTATCGATGTGCGACAAAGGATACTTGTTCTTAATGGTAACCTTGTTCAACTGGCGGTAATCAATACACATCCGCATGGACCCATCCTTTTTCTTCACGAATAGAACTGGAGCACCCCACGGTGATACACTCGGCCTGATGAACCCCTTAGCTGACAACTGCTCAACCTGCTCCTTCAACTCTTTCAACTCTTTCAAAGCTATACGGTAGGGAGGAATAGATATAGGCTGGGTGCCTGCAGCTAAATCAATGCAGAAATCTATATCACGATCCGGAGGCATGCCCGGAAGGTCCGAAGGAAATACATCAGCAAATTCTCGAACAACTAGCACTGAATCAATCGTCGGAGACTCGGCGGTGGTGTCCCGCACATAAGAAAAATAGGCCAGAAAACCCTTCTCGACCATATGTCGAGCCTTCAAGAATGAAATAACCCGGCTGGTTGTACTAACTAAGGAACCTCTCCACTCCAGCCTAGGCGATTCGGGCATGGCTAAAGTGACTGTCTTGGCATGGAAATCTAGCACAACATGACAAAGATATAGCCAATCCATGCCTAAAATAATCTCGAAATCAACCATGTCGAGCAATAAGAGATCCACTAGAGTTTAAAACCCACAAAATGATATCACACAGGACCAATAAATCGGGTCTACAACCATAGAATCGCCCGGGAGTGGACACATAAATAGGAGAACCCAAGGACTCACGAGGAACATCCAGAAAATGAGCAAATAAGACCGAAACATAGGGATAAGTGGGTCCTGGATCAACTAACACCGATGCCTCTCTACCACATACTGTAATAATATCTGTGATCACGACGTCTGAGGCCACTACATCTGATCTGGCCGGGATAGCATAGAATCTAGCTGGAGCACCGGAATACTGAGCCCCGCCAGAATGAACAGGAGTTGGCTGACCTCCGCTGGCATGAATAGGGGCCAACAGAGCTCCTCCTGCCTGCCCTCCACCTCTGGGACGCCCTCTACCAGTCTGTCCTCCACCTCTGGGTGACTAAACCGCAGGTGCTAAAAATGTAGGATGATAGCTCTACTGAACGACCTTGCTAAGGATCATTAATATACGATTTTCACTCGATTTCATAGCTAATTGACGGGTAATTTTCAACATTTTCTAAAGCCCTAGGTTACTACCCCAAATCCTTAGTTTTCACTAATTTAGGTAGTTAATTTAGCTTGTAATCCATGCATGAGGCTAATATTAGAGTAGAATTTATTTACCTTCAATAACCAGGTCATTTTCCCCTCTAAAATGGTGGAAATCATCCCAAGGAAGAAGAAGAAGATAAGGAAAATAAATTAAATCCCGTTTATAAAAACACACTGTCTGGCAGTGTTTCTGCACCTGCGGCTCGAGGACCGCACCTGCGAGCAAGGGCTCGCACCTGCGGAAATGGATGAGGAGGCCTGGGCCCGCACCTGTGTAGTGGAGACCGCACCTGCGGCTCCGCTCCTGCGAGAATTGTCTTGACCGCTGGGGGTCACACCTACGAGGCTCGGATCGCAGGAGCGGTCCCGCACCTGCGACTGGGAAATTGCTCCCGCAGTCACACCAGAACAGGTGCACCAGCAGCTCTTTCAGCTGGTTTTCGGCTTCATGTGGTGTCCAGGAGGCACCTAGGCCCACCCAAGCGCCCGTTCAAGAATACCAACAAGTCCCAAATCATGATATGGACTATTTCGAGCCTTCAGAATATCCAAAACAACGTTACAACTCAAAATCACCCCTCAAAACCCCTAAAACCAAACTTAGGAACTTTAAGTTTTCTAGACTTCGCTAACAACGCGCCGAACAGACCTATACTACTCGGAATGACACTAAATTTTGCAGGCAAGTCATAAATGACATAACGGAACTATTCTCGGGCTTAGAATTCCATTCGGACCTCGATATCAGAAAAACACGTCCCAAACCATAATAGGAACTTAAGGAACTTTGATTTCAATATTGGGCGCCGAAACGCTCCTGGGTCATCAGAAACCCATTCTGAACATACGCCCAAGTCCGGAATCATTATACAAAGCTACCGTAATCGTCGAAACTCGATTCCGAGGTTGTTTACTAAAAACATTGACCGAAGTGAAACTTGGCGTTAAAGGCCAACGTTAAGGAACCAAATGTTCCTATAGCACTCTAAAAACCTCCGAATCCCGGACCACCAGTCCCTGCAAGTCATAAATCATAATAAGCCGCTATGGGAAGTTTCATTTAGGGGAACGGGGTTCGATAACGCAAAACAACCGGTCGGGTCATCACATTTAATGAAATATTATATAAACTCTAAGTGTGGGACTTAAAAATAATATTTTGAATGAAGAAGAAAGTGAATGGTGGTGGGTTGATATAAATGAAATTATTTTGGATTTTTTAATTATTACACCCCATGTTTTTGTACGTGAAAATATGTCATAAGTGAATTGATGAAAACTCGGCCATGAGATGTTACATCCCGCATTTTCATATGTTAAAGTTTCATCGTAAATTAATCGATGTAAGTTCGGGAATGGGATGACTTTGAGATTTTAAGATTATGCTATTTCAAACAAGTGATAAGTAAATTCGTGAAGGTGAGAAGGGAAGCTAGTCAAATAAAATGAATTTTCGTCCAAATTTGTCATGTTGGGATAAAATACGGCCCGAGTTAAAATACTCGATATTTATGGACTAGTGCCATACGATGTACCACATGACCATGATAGTAACGTGTATAAGGTATGTGAAAAGTTATTAGTATTTTATGTAAGTGGGAATAATTCTCAATTATGTGGGTAATTGATTAATTAGCGGGTAACAGGACATTACCTAATTACCTAATACGTGGATAAAGACTAAAAAATTCTCTCCCACCCCACGTGGCAGCAAGCCACTTTCCAAAGGATGACTCTTAGTCACCTTTAATTAGGTGGAAACATACCTTAACAAAATCAAGACACCTCCACTCTAATATACAATCAGTAGTCTAATTGTGGCTTTCCATTTATATCATAATAATTTGTACATTCTGAAATAGGGAGGATGTATTTCTTTGGAACTCTTTTAATGCCATTTTCAAACTTCACTCCTTTATGGTAATCTTCAGCTTCATTGTTCAATCTTTCAGTAGATTTTGCCAATTTCGTGAGTATTCTTACATAACAGTAGTAGCGAGATTTCTTCAACCAAATCCAACAAGAATTATTAGAAGCTGAACAATGTAAACATTTTGTGGTTCTAAAAAAGTACGGTGTAATCTTTTCCAAGAATATCATACGGATTTTTCCCTACTCCATATATCTTAAGGCTAAGCCCTTCCTTCATTTTGGTATGATCCCGTCAGTATATAAGTTTGATAATGAAGCATAAAGAAAAATTCATATCCCGAAATTTACGTATATTTTGCTAGTCTCGCAAATTACAATATTCTCTTTATCAGGACTTCATATTTATTTGAGTATTTCCTTTTCCAATACGGAGAGCAGAGAGTCTATATATATACAGTATTTTCATTACCATCGAGGTATAAATTTTTGAATTTCAGTTACTTTTAGTTATTATATTATCAGTTCAGTTTCAGCTTTATGTATATTGACTTACATACTCAGTATATTATTCGTACTGACGTCCTTTTGTTGGGGATGCTGCATTCATGCCTGCAGGTATAGATAATCATATTTACGAGCCCTCATAGTAGACGAGGTTTTCATTCAGTGAAAGATCGGTAAGACTCCACCCCATTCAGAGTGCAGGTGAGTCTATGAGTCATTGTTTAGAGTTTTGCAATAGACGTATGGGTAAGTCGGTGCACTGTCCTGTTTGATGTTAAATAATCTTAGAGGATTTGTAGACAGAGGTTCAGTTTGTACAGTATGTCAGAGGTCTTGACGGTCCATATGTATTCATGTTTTAAGAACGATAGTTTATTGATACAGTGTTGCCCACTTACAGTTGAAGATTGTGTGTCGTGGCCATGTTGGCCCATGAAAGTTTCATAAGGAATGAGTTCAACTAACTCGACCTACGTATGTTCTAGTTTTGGGTCGAATGATCATGATTTACAGAGTCGTTCGCTCGGGCCAGCACGGCTCCGGGTGCCAGCCACGCCTCTCCAGGTAAATTAGGAATTTGATTACTAAACCCAAAAAATTAGGAGAAGGAAACTAAAAAGTTACATCAACACAGTAAATTAGGAATTTGATTACTGAACCCAGAAAATTATAGACCTCGTGGTTAAGAATATTGCAGGATTACTACTAAATATCAGAGGTACAAGAGAGATAGTACAGTAGCCATATTCTATAATGGCTCTATGATAAAGCCCGTTAAAAGGGTACCGGCCTCAAAAGAATTCAGTACCAGAGGTGCAAGTATTATAATAGAGCTTCAAGTTAAGAACATGAATTATACGTTTTTGGAAGGAAGGTCATGAAAGAAATAGAAGATATGATGCAAGATTTTAGAGTAGTAAGGTAAAGGTGAACAACGTACGAAATACTCAAATGCAAAAGGTTGTGAATAGTCCATACTGCGGATACTAGGCTAGAAGCGCGGGGATTCAGCATCCAGGAATGATAGCAGCGTCTTTAGTGGTATATCTTCCAGCCTATGGTTTCTAGATACTGAGAGGTCTAGTTATGAGAGTAAAGAAGAGTTAGAGATGGTGTGATGTCTCAGATGATGTTCCAGAATAACACAAGGAAATCTATGATGCAACCAAGTTGAAAGAAGCATATGAGTAATATAAATAGATATATGTAGGTTGCAAGCTAAAGTATGGTAAAACGACAAGGTTTTAGGAAGACAAGAGTAAGGATAAGAAAGGGCAAGTGAGAAGGTGATGAGAATGGGTAAGTCCTCAGGATTAAGCCCATGAAAACAAGAAGAGCTGGTGGTTTCTATAAGTCAAACAAAGCTTAGTATAGCCTAAATGAATTCAAATGAGTCTAATACTAATGGCATTTAGAAGAAATAGAATGCTACCCTGGTAGTAGAATAAAGGTGTAATTGTGATAAAGAAAGGATGAAGTTTGGGCCTTCGATTAAATAATGATTTCATGAATTGTACAAGATTAAAATACCCATGTAAGGTAAATCACACGGGGATGTTATTAAATACGATTATAGAAGTATGGTATCGTATCGCCCCAGGTGGATCAAGACAATCACTTAAAATATTCCACGATGAAACGTGAGCCCTAGCGATAGTGTTACATAAGAGATCAAGTTATCATTGATAGATAATACATCTACATTAAGGCGAATCGACAAAGGATGGGCCAAAGTCACAAAGTATGAGGTGAGATTAGGCCGTCATTCTTAAGATGAACAGTAATGAAGAAGCATTAAAGGACATAGATTTATACATATAGGATAAGCAATAAGGGTAACTTGGAGTTGGTTGCAGACCACAGTAACGATAAATATTATGGTATAGTATGATCTACCTAGATGCAGTAAAGTCATACGAATGGATAAATGGATCTATGAAACAAGGTATTAAAATATTCGTAGGTTCAACAAAGTATCGAGCGAAGAACTTTAGTATACCTATAGATGCCCAGAGGTACATATTATTAAGATCTGTAATTGTTTACAAAGTAAGGCCTAGAAATTGAGGAAAAAGGAGAGAAGAGCCGCATAAGTGCACTTACAAGGTTAGAGTCGTACATGCTGCATGATAGAAGGTAGCAACAATTACAAGACTAGAAGGATTCCGACCATAAGTCGTGGTGTGAGAATGAGGCCTAAAGGGGGGAATGCCCTGGACTTTGGATTTAATCACAGAATAGTTGCCTAGATGGCAAGAAGAGTAATAAAGTATTCGGAAGACATATGTTATGAGAAGCATAAGTGCATCAGTCAACATTCGAGGACGAATGTTCCAAAGGGGGGAATAATATTACACCCTATGTTTTCGTACGTGAAAATATTCCATAAGTTAATTGATGAAAACTCGGCAATGATTACATCTCGCATTTTCATATGTTAAAGTTTCGTTGTAAGTTAACCGACGTAAGTTCGGGGACGAAATTATTTTGAGATTTTAAGCATTATGCTATTTCAAACAAGTGATAAGTAAATTCGTGAAGGTGAGAAGGGAAGCAAGTCAAAGAATATCAATTTTCGTCCAAGTTTGTCATGTTGGGATAAAATACGGACCGTGCTAAAATACTCGATATTTATGGACTAGTGTCATACGAGGTTCCACATGTCCATTATAGTAACGTGTATAAGGTATGTGAAAAGTGAATTGTATTTTAAGTAAGTGAGAATAATTCTTAATTATGTGGGTAATTAGTTAATTATCGGGTAACGCGATATTACCTAATTACCTAATAATTGGATAAAGACTAAACAATTCCCCCCACCCCTCGTGGCATCAAGCCACTTTCCAAAGTCATTTCCAAAGGATGACTCTTAGTCACCTTTAATTAGGTGGAAACATACCTAAACAAAATCAAGACACCTCCACTCTAATATACAATCAGTAGTCTAATTGTGGCTTTTTATTTATAGCATAATAATTTGGACATTCTGAAATAGGGAGGATGTATTTATTTGGAAATATTGTAATGCCACTTTCATACTTCACTCCTTTATGGTAATCTTCAGCTTCATTCTTCAATATTTTAGTAGATTTTGCCAATTTCGTGTGTATTCTTACAAAACAGTAGCATCGAGATTTCTTCAACCAAATCTAACGAGAATTATTAGAAGCTTAACAACGTATAAATTTTGCGGTTCTTAAAAAATACGGTGCAATGTTTTTCAAGAATATCATGAGGATTTGCCCCTACTGCAGGTATGTTAAGGCTAAGCCCTTCCTTCATTTTGGCATGATCTCGTCATTATATAAGTTTGATAACGAAGCATAAAGAAAAATTCATATCCCGAAATTTACGTATATTTTGCTAGTCTCGCAAGTTACAATATTCTCTTTATCAGGACTTCATATTCATTTGAGTATTTCTTTTTTTTCAGTCAAGAGAGAAGAGTCTATATATACAGTATCACAGTATTTTCTTTACCATCGAGCTATAATAGATGGGCAAGCCCCTATTTGGAAAGCTTTGATCTGATGGTAAGTTATATACCGAGCCTACTGTGGTCGAGCGCCTATGTGCGAGCCCAGTTGACCGAGATACAGAGCCTAGTATGGCCGAGCGCCTATGAGCGAGCCTACTATGGCAGAGCATTTATGTGTGTCTGTATATATATATATATATATATATATATATATATATACCGAGCCTTATAGGGCTGGTAAACTATTTTACTTATTATATTGAGAGAATTGAGTCAGTATCAGCAGGTGTGCATATCTTCAGATTATCTTTGACTTCCAGTTACTTTCAGTTATTATATTATCAGTTCAGTTTCATCTTTCATTATATTGCCTTTCATACTTAGTACATTATTCGTACTGCCGTCCTTTTGTTAGGGATGCTTCATTCATGCCTGGAGGTATAGATAATCAGATTGACGAGCCCTCACAGTAGACGAGGTTTGCATACAGCGAAGGATCGGTACGACTCCACCTCATTCGAAGTGCATCCGAGTCTATGAGTCATTGTGTTAGAGTTTTGCTATAGACGTATGGGTAAGTCGGTGCTCTGTCTTGTTTGATGTTAAATAATCTTAGAGACTTTGTAAACAGAGGTTCAGTTTGTACAGTATGTCAGAGGTCTTGACGGCCCATATGTATTCATGTTTTAAGAATGATAGTTTATTGATACAGTGTTGCCCACTTACAATTGTAGATTGGGAGTTGTGGCCATGTTGGCCCATGATAGTTACACTAGGAATGAGTTCAACTAACTCGACCTATGTATGTTCTAGTTTCGGGTCGAATGATCATGAGTTACAGAGTGGTTCGCTCGGGCCAGCACGACTCCGGGTGCCAGCCACGCCTCCCCAGGTTCGGGGCATGACATTAATGATGCTAATAGACTTGAGAACCTAATTGATCGACGAATTGAAGGGGGAATCACCATTTGGCTAAGAAGTAACAATAGTTCATGAATTAGATGTTCTTGAACCTAGAGTTTTGTTGGAGAAGATAATGAATAGTGACTTGGTGATGTTGAGTAAATAATATAATATCACTAATGACTCTAAATGAGTATTTAATGATAATAATGGAATTGAATAGGCTAATTGGTGGACGTATTGGATAATTTGAATGGTTGAAGGCTTGTTGCTGAGTTTTTAAGCCTAAATAGATAGTTATGGATTTTTTCGTGGTTGTTTTGATATAGTTGGGATATCTAATAGTATATATTGGATTGTTGGAGATATTTTGAGCATTTAATCAATTGGAGCGATGTCGTATTATTTGGAGCTTGAAGATTGAGGTATGTTTATTATGACTTACTCTTCTTGAGGGATTCTCTCTAAATATGTTTGGAGTTAATACGTGATATTACTTATAAATGTGCATCCGCACTTGTGGGGACAAGCGGGAAGGATGTCACTATGTGTTTCTAGGTTTGTTGATTTTGAAGTGTCATATGATTTTATATAAAACTCTTATTTTCACAACTTGTTTGCAAAATAACACTTAAGGAACACATTATAAGTTTTATTGAAACTTATGTTTTTATAAGAGGATAAACTATTTGAGTGCTAAGGATATGTTTTCATGAAAATGTAAGTGTTTTGAAATTTGAACAATGGATTAGCAGTTATTGCATATTTAAAATATTGATGTTAGAATTATAAAGACATTAGCATAAAAAAAGTTATTCATTTGATTTTGCTCAAATGGTTTGGATTGGCTATGAAAATTATGATTTGTTAAATAGATCCTTTGAGGCAATTAGTGTCACGATCCAGAATCCCACCCTCGGACCGTGATGACGCCTAATATTTCACTTGCTAGGAAAACCAGTGTTACCTCAATTACTATACATGTTTTATAAATTTAAATCAAAATAATAGTAAAAAACTGTAATAATTTGAAATAGGTTGATAAAATATGAATTGAGGAAATCTAAACATATCCCACAAATATAGAGTCGCAAGTACATCAACATCTAGAATTCTACAAATACGGTATGGAATAAAGTACAATTGTTTGATACTAAATAAACAATGAATTTAGATAAAGAAGGGGACTCCAGCACTGAGCACGTCGTGTAACTAGACCTCAAGTCTCCAAAAGCAGCTGAATCCAAGCAGTTTCGCTACGTGCCCTTGGGACCAACACTGGTATATGCACAAGAAGTGCAAACATGTAGCATGAGTATAACCGACCCCATGTACTCTGTAAGTGCTGAACTTATTTTCGATGAAGTATTGACAAGGCTATAGAAAGTCATTCACAAATAACCTGTACGAAATAATACTAACAGAAAAACAGGAATAGAAATAAAGCATTAAACTTATATAAACGGACCCGAAGGTCAACTACCAGAGAGCTCTAGATAACAAAGTCTCAAGTCTCATATCACATTACCGAGGATAACTGTATACGGTTCAAATCGAAGCGCCCGATTTTACGGTCATTCGACGCTCAGAAGGCTCGCAGGTTCAAGTTTTGGCATCGAAAGGGCATATCGAAGGTCTTTGACCTTGAGGCATTACATATCAAAGGCCCTTGACCTCAAGGCAGTACAAATCAAAAGTCAACATGGAAAGACGGGAAATTCCCAGCATATCTCTTTACATTAATTATACATGTACAATGTTGGGATTCCCCCTGATATATAAAGGGGACTCTTGTCACTTTGTAACACACATGATATTCAATACAAGAACAAGAAAATCCTCTTCTCTCTAACAAAAACATTCTCTATAATTGCTTCATTAATTCATTGCTTCTCATTTATTGTGTTCTTGAATTATGCTTCATTTATTACTTGTTATTGATCATAAAAAGGCCATTCTTTGGGCCTTCAACACTGTTATACCGTTACCGATAGCCCTTAGTTATGCTTCTAAAGCTCTACCTCAAGGCCCTTCCGACCATCCTCGAGACCGGTCTCTCTGTTGCCTGATTTGCGTAATCTCGTTTCCCTTTGCTCTTATTTCGTTTTTCTCACTTCGAATTCAACATCTACTCCCTAAACAACCGGTATTAAAATAGATCACGTATTTTTAGAATCACATAATCAAATATAATTGTAATTACCATTTTCAAGGTAAACAGTTTGGCGCCCACCCTGGGGCTAACAATAATAATGATTGTTTTAGTGCTGGTTTTTTAAAACACAAGTTATTCTTCACACTTTTTCTTGTCCAAGAATCTTCAATTTCATGTTAGAAAATGTCTAACTCAGTAAACGCATATGAAAACAAGGGTCCTGAGGACCACAGACAGAATGGCGCAACTGCTTCAGGTGCCGGTGTGCCACCACAAAACCCTGAAGGGGCACTAGTGCAAATTCCTATCGATGAAGGCTCACGCAACGCTCAAAATTGCTCTCATACAGACGCAAGCGTTCGTGAAGGAAACCAGCGTGAAGCACAAGGAGCCCCTGCTCAAAGAGAAAGGGAAGTTAGCCCTCACGTCATTTTTGAAATGTTGCAGGCACAATAGGTGGCTATTGCTCAGCTACAAATCCATCAGAGAACCCCAAGCACAGAACCACAAGAAATAGCTCCTCGATTCGATCAGGCACCGGAAAGATCGAGCAATAATAGGTCAGCAGCCAACCCCGCCATTATGAAGATGCTCAAAGACCTCGCAAAAAGGATTGAATCGGGAAAAAAGAAGATAGAAGCTAACGACAAAAAGGTGGAGACCTACAACTCAAGGGTCTATCAGATCCCAGGAGCACCTCCCATTTTGAAAGGTGTAGATTCAAAAAAGTTTGTGCAAAAGCCATTCCCATCAAGTGCAGTTCCGATGCCTATCCCGAAGAAATTCAGAATGCCCGATCTCCCAAAGTATAGTGGAATCTTGGACCCCAATGAGCACATTACTGCCTACACTTGTGTTGTGAAAGGGAACGACCTGAGAGACGAAGAGATCGAATCCGTTCTATTGAAAAAATTCGGAGAAACGCTATCCAAAGAGGCCATGATGTGGTATCATAACCTGCCCCCGAACTTGATAGATTCATTTGCTAGGATGGCAGACTCCTTTGTGAAAGCACATGCTGGTACCATCAAGGTTGCTACAAAGAAATCTGATGTTTTCAAAATCAAGCAAAGGGAGAATGATATGTTAAGGGAGTTTTTGTCCCGCTTTCTATTGGAATGAATGGGATTACCACCAGTCTCCGATGATTGGTCGGTACAATCCTTCACTCAGGGCTTAAATGAGCGAAGCTCGATAGCTTCAAAATAGCTAAAGCAGAATTTAATCGAGTACCCCGCCATAGTTTGCGGATGTGCACAAAAGGTATCAATCGAATATCAGGGTCGAGGACGACCAATTGGAAGCCCCTCGGACTCGATGTCTCCTATCAGAATCTTAGCAAAGGAATCGAGGCCTCCAGAAAGATATCCAAGGCCAAACAAAGAAAGGTATTAACCGTACGTATAAAATTGGGGAAATATCTCGAGACGTAACGTACCTCGATGTGACCAAAGGATGGACCGAGGACAGAATCCACGGGGACTCTTGAACAAAGTAGGGTTTGACAGGCACACATGGCCGGTAGAGGCACCCTGACTACCTGAATACAACTTCAGCATCGATGTTTCAAACATCGTATCGGCCATAACTAAGATCAGGGATACCAGGTGGTCGAGACCTGTGCTATCAGATCCTTCGTAGAGGAACCCCAACTTGATATGTGAATATTACGACACCCACAATCATAGGATCGAAGACTGCAGACAGCTTTGAGAAGAGGTAGCCCGACTAATTAGCAAAGGATACTGTGAAGACCCGGTCGGTCATCTTAAGAATTAACGCCTCGATCCCCTATTAAATATTTTCCCCAAGTCTATTTATGCTAAATTGAATTGCTGGGACGTTCGCTTTTAAGTTTCTGAGAGTTTTGGGACACTTAGTCCCTAAATGAGAGCTTAAGTGTTGGAAAGTTGCCTGAAGTCGGAGCAGTGTGAAGACGGCCTCGGAATGTAAATCCTATGGTTTCGTTAGCTCCGTTGGGTGATTTTGGGGTTGGGAGTGTGTTGGGAATGTATTTTGGAAGTCCGTAGCTCAATTAGGCTTGAAATGCCGAAGTTTGAATTATTGAAGTTTTCGGTCCGATAGTGGATTTTTGATCCGAGGGTCGGAATGGAATTCAAGAAGTTGCAGTAGTTCCTTCATGTCATTTGGGATGTGTGTGCAAAATTTGAGGTCATTCGGATAAGTTTAGACGTGTTTCGACGTCAGATGTGAATTCTAGAATTTTCCTGAGTTTCTAGGTTTGAACCTATGCATAATCGATGATTTTGATGTTACGAGACGAGTTTTTAAGGCTCGACCTAGTTCAAATAAGGTATTAATATTGGTTGGTGGTTTTGGTTGAGGTCCCGGGGGCCTCAGGGTTGTTTCCGATGCTTTACGGGGGAATTTTTGGGTCTTAGCTACTACTGAACCAGGTCTCTTCTGGTGTCTTCGTACGTGCAAAGGTTTTTCCGCAGGTGCGGACTCGCAGGCGTGAGGGGATTGATCACAGGTGCGATATAGGGGGGATTAGGCCAGTGGTCGCAGGTGCGACCTGGGTTCCACAGGAGCGGGACTGCAGGCGCGACCAAACGACTGCAGGTGCAGCCCCAGTGGAACTTAAGTGAATTCCGCACCTGCGATGCTTTTTCCGCAGGTGCGTTAATCGAGCCCGCAGGTTCGAATTCACCGTGTGATTTATTCCAAAAATCTGAGAGTTTATCTCATAATTCTAAAAATCGTGTGAGGGCTCAAGCATTGGCGATTTTCTGTGGGTTTTTAAGAGAAGGATCATAGGTAACATTTTCTAATCCTAATTCATTGTTAGACCATTAATTCCCGTTGTTTTTTTAGTTTAATTATCAAAAATGGGGGGAAAACCATAGGAAAGGAATGAGATTTTCCCAACCCGAGATTCTGAAAAATTATGGGGTTTTTGGCATCGGATTTCGATTGTTTCTAGTTGAATGAGTCCGTGAGTGAATGGGCGTTCGGAAAATATAACTTTTACCCGATTCCGAGATGTGGGCCCGAGGGGTGTTTTGTTCATTTTACCTAATTTCGCACCTTAGCTTGAATTAAACAGTAAAAATAAGTTGCATGAGATGTTATTTACAATATGTAATTGAATTGTATAGATTTGGGCCATTTGGAGTCGGATATTCGTGGAAAACATGTGGTTTCGAGTTGATTTTTAGCCAATTCAAGGTCAGTGTCTTGTCTAACCTTGTGTGGGGGACCTTACCCCTTAGGATGTGATATTTGGTAATTGAATGCCTTGTACGTGAGGTGATGAGCGCGTACTTGTGCTAATTGTTGAAAATCCGGTTTCACTTTAAATATTTAGCCTTAGTTTCATTCCTACCTATTTTATTCTAATTGCAAATATAGTCTATGTTAACTTAGAAAATCATGCCTAGTTGCCCTGAATTGCCTATTTGCTTAAATTGCCTTAATTGCATTATGTGAAGCATGTTAGACTAGAATTACTTGTTGCCTTTTATTTTTGCACTCTAATTCTGAACGTCTTCTTGTTGTGCCTGTGTACTTACTTTGGGACTACGGGATGTTATCCCGAGAGATCCCCCTACATTGACGTTATCTCGGTAGATCTCCCTGCATATTTACTTTGGGACTATGGGATGTTATCCCGGGAGATCCCCCTGCACATTTACTTTGGGAATACGAGACGTTATCCTGGGAGATCCCCCTACATATTTACTTTGGGACTACGGGACGGTATTTTGGGAGATCCCCCCCCTGCACAGATGATGATCCTTCGGTTATATATATGATGGACTACGGGACAGTATCCCGGGAGATCCACTAGACAGTTGAGCAAAGGACTTCAGGATGGTATCCTGGGAGATCCTCACTGTTACCATTGTTATTCAGTTGTTCGTACTCCGTGTTTACTCTGTTCTTCTATTTTCTTATTGCCTTGTTTGACCTGACTTACTTCATTGCTGTATTCATCATTACTATCTATTTTCATACTGTAAATCCCTATTATATTGTTTGACCTCAATAGGGCCCTGACCTTCCTCGTCACTACCGACCGAGGTTAGGCTTGGCACCTACTGAGTACCGCTGTGGTATACTCATGCACTTTCCTCCACATGTTTTTCGTGTGCAGATCCAAGTATCTCCACTCAGGCGCACTATCCCCGAGGTTGAGAGATACAATAGAGACTTCGAGGTACATTTGCCGCGTCCGCAGACCAGGAGTCTCTATCTTATTCCGGCTTTTGTGAAAATTTATCCTTCTTTACAGTTGTGTAGACATTCTGGAGTTAGAGCAGTGTATTATATTCTGTTAGCCTATTGTTCCCGTAAGTTTCGGGTTTTGGGGTGATATTGTAGACTTCCGTATTATTGGGTTGTATAAGCCAAGTGGTATTTATTTACAGTCTTTCTTTTAGATTGTTCCATTTTTACTTAATTATTCCGCAAGTTATGTTGATATTCCGCATTGCTAGGCTTACCTAGTTGTAGGGACTACGTGCCATCACGACATGTTCACGGAGCGCGAACTGGGGTCGTGACAAGTTGGTATCAGAGCTTTAGGTTCATAGGAGTCACGGAACACAGGCCGATTTATTAGAGTCTCGCCGATCGGTACGCAGACGTCTATACTTATCTACGAGAGGCTATGTAACTGTTTAGGAAAAATCTTCACTTCATTGATTTCCTTGTCGTGCAATATTTTTTTTTTGACATCAATTCTAAATGTATGTTTTCTATTCTCTCACAGATGGTGAGGACACGTTCTACTCGAAACAATCAAGCACCCGTGCAGCCGCTGAGGCTGGGGCCGGGGTAGAGGCCAAGGACACGTACGTGGTGCAGCGAGAGGACCTGCGCGAGCTGCCGCTGAGGTACCACCAGCAGATCTAGTCGAGGTCCAGACACCTTACATGCCTACTGCCACTACTGTTTCAGCCTTTCAGGAGACATTAGCTCAGTTCATGTCTATGTACACCACTATGGCTCAGGCAGAGTTGCTTCCCCTTGCTGCAGCCACATCCCACGCCGGGGGAGGAGCACAGAATCCCGCCGCCCGCACTCCTGAGCAGCGAGTGCATGTGGAGCAGGTCCTAGAGATCATTCCTGTGCCGCCTGTAGTTCCAGTTCAGCCCGAGGAAGGGTTAGCTGTTTCAGAGGACGAGCAGCGGAGACTTGAGAGGTTCAAGAAGTATGACCCTCCGATATTCAGTGGACTAGCATCAGATGATGCCTTGGGGTTTCTAGAGGAGTGTCACCGTATTCTTCGCACTATGGGCATATCCGGATCTAGTGGAGTTTCCTTTACTACCTTCCAGCTTCTCGGAGCCGCCTATGATTGGTGGCACACCTATGAGTTAGACAGTCCAGACGAGGTTGCTTCACTGACCTAGACCTAGTTCTCAGATATGTTCCTGAAAGAGTTTGTTCCTTAGAGCCTCAGGACGCATGGCGCACAGAGTTTGAGAATTTGCGCCAGGGTGCTATGACAGTTTCAGAGTATGCTATCCGTTACACCAGATTGGATAGGCATGCACCAGCTTTGGTTGCTACTGTCCGCGAGAGGGTTCGCCGGTTCATTGAGGGTCTTGTCCCACCCATTAGATCTAGCATGGCTCAAGAGTTGGAGATGGACATTCCTTATCAGCAGGTAGTGAGAATTTCTAGGAGGATCGAGGGTATGCTCGCTAGGGAGTGAGAGGAGAGGGAGGCCAAGAGGTCTCAAGAGTCGGGCCACTACTCTGGTGCCTGTACCCCAGCAGCAGGTCGTCATGGTAGGGGTTATATGGTCCGTCCAGTTCATTTATCTCTTCCAACAGCCAACGGGACCCCATCTCCACCGAGGGCTCAGGAGCCTTATTATACACCTCTAGTTTGTAGTGCGCCTCCTGCGCGTGGTGGTTTCAGAGGCCAGGCTAGCAGATTCTGCCCTAGCCAGTCACAGCCGCCACGTCCTTCCAAAGCTTGTTTCGAGTTTGGCGATACACGCCATGTGGTTAGGGACTGCCCCAGACTTATTAGGGGTGCATCTTCACAGACATTTAAGCCATAACGTGCTCAGCAGGGTTCTGAGGCCATGATCACAGCTCCAGCTGCTACCCCACCTGCCCAACCAGCTAGGGGCAAAGGTCGGGGAGGTAGAGGTTTCCCTCGAGGGGGAGACCAGGCCAGATATTATGCTATTCCTACTCGTACCGAGGTCGTTGCCTCTGATTCTGTCATCATAGGTATTATACTAGTTTTCCACATAGATGCATCGGTTCTATTCGATCCAGGCTCCACGTATTCTTATGTGTCCTCTTATTTTGCCCCGCATTTGGGTATAGCCCTAGATTCTTTGGGTTCTCCTGTTTATGTTTCTACTCCTGTGGGGGATTCTCTTGTTGTGGACCGCGTTTATCGGGCATGTTTGGTTACTACTCGTGGTTTTGAGACCAGTGCGTATTTATTGTTACTCGATATGGTGGATTTTGATATTATCTTGGGCATGGACTAGTTTTCGCCCCATTATGCTATTCTTGATTGTCACACCAAGACTGTGACGCTGGCTATGCCAGGTATTCCGCTTGTTGAGTGGAGTGGTACTTTATATCACACTCCCAGTAGAGTTATCTCTTTTCTTAGAGCTCAGCGTATGGTTCAGAAAGGGTGTGCCGCGTATTTGGATTATGTGAGAGATGTCAGTGTTGATACTCCTTCTGTTGATTCAGTTCCAGTGGTACGGGATTATCCCGATGTGTTTCCAGCTGATCTTCCGGGCATGCCGCCCGATAGAGACATTTATTTTGGCATTGATTTTTTGCTGGGCACTCAGCCGATTTCCATTCCTCCTTACCGTATGGCTCCTCCATAGTTGAAGGAGTTGAAGGATCAGTTACAAGAATTGCTTGATAAGGGTTTTATTCGACCCAGTGTTTCACCTTGGGGTGCTCCTGTCTTATTTGTGAAGAAAAAAGATGGTTCTATGCGCATGTGTATTGATTATTGCCAGTTGAACAGGGTTACAATGAAGAACCGTAATCCCTTACCTCGTATTCATGATCTATTTGACCAGCTTCAAGGCGCACAGGTATTTTCTAAGATTGATTTGTGCTCAGGTTACCATCAGTTGAAGATTCGGGAGCCAGATATCCCGAAGACTGCTTTCAGGACTCGATATGGCCGTTACGAGTTTCTAGTTATGTCATTCAGGCTTACTAATGCCCCCGCAGCATTTATGCATTTAATGCACAGTGTGTTTAGGCCATATCTCGACTCGTTCGTCATTTTTTTCATAGATGATATTCTTGTTTACTCCCGGAGTCGGGAAGATCATGAGCAGCACCTGAGGACAGTGCTTCAGACCCTGAGAGAGAAGAAATTGTATGCAAAGTTCTCAAAATGTGAGTTTTGGTTGAGTTCTATGGAATTCTTAGGCCACGTGGTATCGGGTGAGGAGTCGCTCGTGGTANATCATGAGCAGCACCTGAGGACAGTGCTTCAGACCCTGAGAGAGAAGAAATTGTATGCAAAGTTCTCAAAATGTGAGTTTTGGTTGAGTTCTATGGAATTCTTAGGCCACGTGGTATCGGGTGAGGGCATTCGAGTGGATCCGAAGAAGGTCGAAGCCGTGCAGAGTTGGCCCAGGCTGTCCTCAGTTACAGAGATTCACAGTTTCCTTGGCTTGGCAGGTTAATACCGTCATTTTGTGGAGGGATATTCATCGATTGCAGCCCCTATGATTAGATTGACCCAGAAGGGTGCTCCATTTTAGTGGAGAGATGAGTTTGAGGCGAGCTTTCAGAAGCTCAAGACAGCTTTGACTACAGCCCCAATCTTTATATTGCCTACTGGTTCGGGGTCTTATACAGTTTATTGTGATGCCTCACGAGTTGGCCTTGGATCGGTGCTGATGCAGGACGGTAGGGTGATTGCCTACGCGTCCAGACAATTGAAGATACAAGAGAAGAATTACCCTGTCCATGACCTTGAGTTAGCTGCCATTGTTCATGCCTTGAAGATCTGGCGTCATTATTTGTACGGTGTGCCTTGTGAGATTTATACTGACCACCAGAGTTTGCATCACATATTTAGGCAGAAGGATCTAAATTTACGCCAGCGTATATGGTTAGAGTTGCTAAAGGACTATGACATCACTATATTGTACCACCCGGGGAAGGCCAATGTGGTGGCCGACGCCTTGAGTCGCCGGGCGGAGAGTTAGGGGAGTTTGGCATACCTTCATGCAGCTGAGAGGACTCTAGCCTTAGATGTTCAGTCCTTAGCCTGTCAGTTCATGAGATTGGATATTTCTGAGCCTTGCCGGTTATTAGCTTGTGTGGTTTCTCGGTCTTCCTTATTCAATCGTATCAGGGAGCGCCAGTACGATGATCCTCATTTACTTGTCCTCAAGTACACGGTCCAGCACGGTGATGCCAGAGATGTGACCATTGGAGATGACGGGGTATTGAGGATGCAGGGTCAGATTTTTATGCCCAATGTTGATGGGCTTCGGGAGTTGATTTTAGCAGAGGCCCATAGTTCGCGATATTCCATCAATCCGGGCACAGTGAAGATGTATCAGGATTTGAGGCAGCACTATTGGTGGCGAAGATGAAGAAGGATATAGCAGAGTTTGTAGCCAAGTGCCTCAACTGTCAGCAGGTCAAATATGAGCATCAGAGGCCGGGAGGGTAACTTCACCAGATTGAGCTTCCAGAGTGGAAGTGGGAGCGAATCACCATGGACTTTGTGGTTGGACTTCCTCGGACTTTGAGGAAGCATGATTCTATTTGGGTGATTGTGGATCGGTTGACCAAATCAACCCATTTCATTCAGGTACTGACTATTCGTCGGAGCGGTTGGCGGAGATTTATATTCGAGAGATCGTTCGTCTACATGGTATTCCAATTTCTATTATTTCAGACAGAGGTACTCAGTTTACTTCACGGTTCTGGAGAGCCGTTCAGCAGGAGTTAGGTACCAGGGTGGAGTTGAGCACAACATTTCAGACCCAGACAGACGGACAGTTCGAGCGCACTATTCAGATTCTTGAGGATATGCTCCGTGCATGCGTGATTGAGTTCAGAGGGTCCTGGGATCAGTTCTTTCCATTGGCGGAGTTTGCTTACCGTATGAGGCTTTATATGGTAGGAGGTGCAGATCTCCGGTGGGTTGGTTTGAGTCGGGTGCGACCAGGCTATTGGGCACAGAGTTGGTTCAGGATGCATTGGAGAAGGTCAAGGTGATTCAGGAAAGACTCCTTACAGCCCAACCCAGACAGAAGATTTACGCGAACCATAAGGTTCATGATGTTCATATATGGTCGGAGAGCGGGTTCTGCTTCAGCTTTCGCCTATGAAGGGCATTATGAGATTTGAGAAGAAAGGGAAGATGATTCTGAGCTTTATCGGGCCCTTTTGAGATATTGAGGCGTGTTGGGGAGGTTTCTTATAAGCTTGCCTTAACTCTCATCTTGGCAGGAGTTCCTCCGGTATTTCATGTTTCGATGCTCCGGAGGTATCACTGTGACCCGTCTCGTGTCTTGGATTTCAACTCAGTCCACTTGGACAAGGATCTATCATATGTTGAGGAGCCTGTAGCTATATTGGACAGGCATGTCAGAAAGCTCAGGTCAAAGAACATTACTTCAGTAAAGGTTTAATGGCGGGGTCAGCCGACCGAGGAGGAGACCTGGGAGACCGAGCAGGATATGCGCCGCAGTTACCCTCATCTTTTCACTACTTCAGGTATGTCTTTATGCTCGTTTGGGGACGAATGAATTTTTAAGTGTAGGAGGATTTGACGATCCGGTCGGTCGTCTTAAGAATTAATGCCCCGATCCCTTATTAACTGTTTTCTCCAAGTTTATTTCTGCTAAATTGAATTGCCGAGATGTTCGGTTTTGAGTTTCGGAGAGTTTTGGGACATTTAGTCCCTAAATGAGAGCTTAAGTGTTGGAAAGTTTCCCGAAGTCGGAGCAGTGTGAAGACAGCCTCGGAATGGAAATTCGATGGTTCTGTTATCTCCTTTGGGTGATTTCGGGGTTGGGACCGTGGTCAGAATGTATTTTGGAAGTCCGTAGCTCAATTAGGCTTGAAATGCCGAAGTTTGAATTTTTGGAGTTTCTGGTCCGATAGTGAATTTTTGGTCCGAGGGTCGGAATGGAATTCCGGAAGTTATAGCAGTTCCGTCATGTCATTTGGGATGTGTGTGAAAAATTTGAGGTCATTCGGCTAAGTTTAGACGTGTTTCAGCGTCGGATGTGAATTCTAGAATTTTCCTAAGTTTCTAGGCTTGAACCTATGCATAATCGATGATTTTGATGTTAGGAGACGTGTTTTTAAGGCTTGACCTAGTTCAAATATTGTGTTAAGATTGGTTGGTGGTTTTGGTTGAGGTCCCGGGGGCCTCGGGGTTGTTTCAGATGCTTTACAGGAGAATTTTTGAGTCTTAACTACCGCTGAACCAGGTCTCTTCTGGTGTCTTCGAACCTGCGAATGTTTTTCTGCAGGTGCGGACTCACATGCGCGTGGGGTTTGATCGCAGGTGCAATATAGGGGGGGATTAGGCCAGTGGTCGCAGGTGCAACCAGGGTTCCGCAGGTGCGGGATCGCTGGCGCGACCAAACGACCGCAGGTTCGGCCCCAGTGGAACTTAAGTGAATTCCGCACATGCGATGCTTTTTTCACAGGTGTGATGATCGAGGCTGCAGGTGCAAATTCCCTGTGTGATTTATTCCAAAAATCTGAGAGTTTATCTCATAATTCTAAAAATAGTGTGAGGGCTCAAGCATTGGCGATTTTCTGTGGGTTTTGAAGAGAAGGATTATATGTAACATTTTCTAATCCTAATTCATTGTTAGACCATTAATTCCCGTTATTTTATTTAGTTTAATTATCAAAAATGGGGGGAAAACCATAGGAAAGGGATGAGATTTTCCCAACTCGAGATTCTGAAAAATTATGGTGTTTTTGGCATCGGATTTCGATTGTTTCTGGTTAAATGAGTCCGTGAGTGAATGGGTGTCTGGAAAATATAACTTATACCCGATTCCGAGACATGGGCCCGAGGGGCCTTTTGGTCATTTTATCTAGTTTCGCGCCCTAGGTTGAATTAAACAGTAAATATCAGTTGCATGAGATGTTATTTACGATATGTAATTGAATTGTATAGATTTGGGCTATTTGGAGTTGGGTATTCGTGGAAAACGTGTGGTTTCAAGTTGATTTTGAGCCAGTCCGAGGTAAGTGGCTTATCTAACCTTGTGTGGGAGACATTACCCCTTAGGATATGATATTTTGTAACTGAATGCCTTGTACGTAAGGTGACGAGCGCGTACTTGTGCTAATTGTTGAAAATCTGGTTTCACTTTAAATATTTAGCCTGAGTTTCTTTCCTACCTGTTTTATTCTAATTACAACTATAGTCTATGTTAGCTTAGAAAATCATGCCTAGTTGCCCTGAATTGCCTATTTGCTTAAATTGCCTTAATTGCATTACGTGAAGCATGTTAGGCTAGAATTACTTGTTTCCTTGTATTTTTGCACTCTAATTCTGAACGTCTTCTTGTTATTCCTGTTTATTTACTTTGGGACTACGGGACATTATCTCGGTAGATCCCACTGCATATTTACTTAGGGACTGCGGGACGTTATCCCGAGAGATTCCCCTGCATATTTACTTTGGGACTATGGGACGTTATCCCGAGAGATCCCCCTGCATATTTACTTTGGGACTACGGGACGTTATCCTGAGAGATCCCCCTGCATATTTACTTTGGGACTACGGGACGTTATCCCGGGAGATCCCCCTACACATTTACTTTGGGACTACAGGACGTTATCCCGAGAGATCCCCCTGCATATTTACTTTGGGAATACAGGACAGTATCCAGGGAGATCCCCTCCCCCTTCCTGCACAGATGATGATCCTTTGGTTTATACATATGATGGACTACGAGACGGTATCTCGGTAGATCCACTAGACAGTTGAGCAAAGGACTACAGGACGCTATCCTGAGAGATCCTCATTGTTACCATTGTTATTGAGCTGTTCGTACTCCGTGTTTACTCTGTTCTTGTGTTTTCTTATTGCCTTGTATGACCTGACTTACTTCACTGTTGTATTCATTATTACTATCTATTTTCATACTATAAATCCCTATTATATTGTTTGACCTCAGTAGGGCCCTGACCTTCCTCGTCACTACCCGACCGAGGTTAGGCTTGGCACTTACTGAGTACCGCTGTGGTATACTCATGCCCTTTCCTCCACATGTTTTTCGTGTGCAGATCCAGGTACCTCCACTCAGGTGTACTATCCCCAAGGTTGAGAGATACAACAAAGACTTCGAGGTACATCTGATGCGTCCGCAGACCAGGAGTCTCTATCTTATTCCAGCTTTTGTGAAAAGTTATCCTTCCTTACAGTTGTGTAGACATTCTGGAGTTAGAGCAGTGTATTATATTCTGTTAGCCTGTGGTTCCCATGAGTTTCCGGGTTTTGGGGTGATATTGTAGACTTCCATATTATTTTGGGTTATATATGCCAAGTGGCATTTATTTACAGTCTTTCTTTTAGATTGTTCCATTTTTACTTAATTATTCTGCAAGTTATGTTGATATTCCGCATTGCTAGGATTACCTAGTTATAGGGACTAGGTGCCATCACGACATGTTCACGGAGGGCGAACTGGGGTCGTGACCGGTACCTTCGAGAATTCCTCATCGACCGGGCTAAAAATCAATTTCGGGAAAGAGAGGCAAACAAGAAAAATGAAACACAAGAACCACAACACGTCATCCACATGAGTTTTGGTGGAGTTGATGTCCCTCGGGGACCCATTTTTAAGAAAACCAAAGTATCCATCACCAGGGAAAAGCGAACTCGAAGCTACATACCTGAAGACGCCCTTTCATTCAGCGAAGAGGACACCGAGACCTTATCCATCCTTATAATGACGCATTGGTAATTTCTTTTCTTTTCAATAAGTTTCAAATTAAACGTGTGCTCATGGATCCAGGTAGCTCAGCCAACATAATTCGCTCAAGGGTGGTAGAGCAACTCGGGTTGTTCGACCAGATCTTACCCACATCTCGAGTCCTCAATGGATTCAACATGGCATGCGAAACAACGAATGTGGAAATCATCCTCCCAATCAACGTGGCCGGCACAATTCAGGTTACCAAGTTTCATGTCATCGAAGGTGACATAAGGTACAAGACATTGCTTGGAAGGCCATGGATTCACAATATGAGGGTGGTGCCGTCAACCCTTCATCAAATGATGAAGTTTCATACGAAGGTTGGAGTAAAAATAGTATACAGAGAGCAGCACGCGGCGAAACAAATGTTCGTAGTGCATGATGTGGCACTGACACCTTCTACATCGAAGGAGCCAAAAAACAAGCAAACGGCTGAGTAAAAATCATGAACTACATCCTCGTAGGAACAAAGTACCGTGTCGCGTCCTCGGAACAGATAATCAAAGAATATCAAGGCTCGAAAGCCATCGCATCTAAGGTACGACCCTCTCCCTTTTTCTTTCACACTTTACATTAACCTGCGTGCAGGTGTTCGATTGAAAGGAGTCAAAGCACCCCCCCCCCCCACACACACACCTTGAAGGCCTTAGGTTTTAAATCATGTGGTGCTCTCTTTTTCCCTTACGTCAGATTTTATCCCAAAGGGTTTTACCAGCGAGGTTTTTAACGAGGAAACATCCATATGCTACCTAAGGAGAACTCACTTAGTATTCAAGGCTTCTGTTTGATCAACCTCAAATATTGATGGGCATCCCCCCAGGAGATCACTGAAATATGCCAACGAGGGTCTCGATAGGAGAATGATGTATCAGACCAAACGGTCGAATGAAACGTGTCCGCATAGTATAATTGAACACTCGATGGTAAAAACATATACTTGTACCAAGTAATCATTGAAGTACCTTGTATTATCAAAACATTTCGCACATCAAAGAAGTTTGCTATTTTCACAAGAGGCAGCCCCAGGGCCAAAAGTTTATCAAGCACTCAAGAACTGTTCTCGACAATCACTCTATCAAGTCACCAAAAACTCGAAGCCATAAGACCTCAGGGCCTGAAACTTCAAGCTCATAAGCCCTCCTCGAGGCAACATCAACTCCATCTCGGGAACTACCCTCGATAGTCGGCTCATCAGGTTATCTAACTCGAAGCCGTAAGACCTCAAGGCCGCCAACTTCAAACTCGTAAGCCCTCCATGAGGCAACATCAAAACTATAAGACCTCAAGCAAGGCATGTACATATTTGTAAGACCTTAAAGAAAAGTCATAATCCCCATATCAAAGTCAAGGCTATATATCGAACTTGTAAGACCCAAAAGGCATACCCTCGATATAGACGTTGTGGCTATCTCACTCGGGGACTAAAAGACTATGGCCAAATACAATGACCAACGTCATAAGGATCTAGCCAAATTAACGTGACTCAGAGATGTCCGACTATTGACATAAAATCGCAAGCCTCCAATTACTTCAAAAAACTTCTAAAAGAATTTAAAGGTCGTACTGACCTAAAGTGTAAGAGCCCAAGTCGCCAACTACATCAAAGGTCATACCCACTTAAAGCATAAGATCCAGGTTACCAACTAGTCCTATCGACCTTACACGTAAGAGCCCAAGTTGCCAGCTACAGCTCATACTGACCCAAAGAGCCTCAAGGCCGATTTGAAAACCTGAGGGCCGTTGAGCTCGAGTCGAAACCCGACTCGGAGACTAAGCCCGATATGATTAACTAAAGCGCCTCAGGGCCAAATGCGTAAGAGCCCAAGTCTCCAGCTACATCAAAGGTCCTACCAACCTAAAGTGTAAGAGCCCAAGTCGCCAGCTGCAGGTCATACCGACCCAAAGCGCCTCAGGGACGATTTTAAAACCTGAAGGCCGTTGAGCTCGAGTCGAAACCCGACTCGAAGACTAAGCCTGATACGGTTAACTAAAGCGCCTCAGGGCCAAAAAAGTGTAAGAGCCCAAGTTTCCCGCTATATTAAAGGTCGTATCGACTTTACGCGTAAGAGTCCAAGTCACCAGCTACAGGTCATACCGACCCAAAGCGTCTCAGGGACGATTTGAAAAACCTGAGGGCCGTTGAGCTCGAGTATAAACCCGACTCGGAGATTAACCCTGATACGGTTAACTAAAGCGCCTCAGGGCAAAAAAAGTGTAAGAGCACAAGTCGCCCGCTACATTAAAGGTCGTATCGACCTTACGCGTAAGAGCCCATGTCGCCAGCTATAGCTCATAACGACCCAAAGCGCCTCAGGGCCGATTTGAAAACCTGAGGGTCGTTGAGCTCGAGTCGAAACCTGACTCGGAGACTAATCCCGATACGGTAACTAAAGCGCCTTAGGGCCAAATGCGTAAGAGCCCAAGTCGCCGGCTACACCGGAGACCGTACCGACCTAAAGCGTAAGATCCCAAGTCACCAATTTAAAAATCCTCACGGCCAATTTATGACCCCAAGGGTTTCATCTCAAAGTCCAATTTGTCGGGCTAACTATCGACAAGAAAATCAAACCAAAGAATCTTTCATACATATATGTGCATTACAAATACATATTTACAACACTTCCACATGAGTCTTATGCAAACAACAAAGCAAAAAATCTAGTCTACTCTCGGGACCAGCTCCCACAAAGGCCCCTCGGACCAGCTCCCATGGCGGCCTTCAAATATCAGCATCAGCTCAAGAAGAAAGGAAAAACATGGTGTCGATCTCGTCCGCCTCGACCTGCTTTATCTCTTCCGAAAGGTCAAATCCCCTAGCATGTATCTATTTTAGGGTCTCCCTCCGAGACTTGCATCGGGCATACTCATTGCCCTCCTGTCTTTGTCGAAAGCTCCTCTCAAAGGCCCGAGCATCTACAACATCTTTCAAATAAATGTCCACCTTCTTATCGGCCTTCGTTCGAACTTTTTCAGCTTCAACCCGAGCATCCACAACCTCAACCTTCATATTTAGAAGATCAGTCTCAAGCTTGGTAATCGTGCTCGATTGAATTAAGTTATCTTCTTGGGAATTACGAAGTTGTATCTCGAGGGCAGCAGCCTTGACCAAAGCATTCCTTTGGGCCACAACATGTACGCTTATATGCGCCTTCAACCGCTTGGCATTCAGAACTAACTTGCCCGACATCGCCCCAAAGGCGCTCTGACGCTTCTGTCTTTCCCTGCAGCTGAAGCACCAAAGTATTAGTTCCCAAAAGCGAGAAAGGAACTACGTACCCCTTCAAGGTTAGGGTTACCTGACGCTCGAGATTGCTTCACAATTTGACTCTGATGTATCTCCACCCGAAGATGTATCAACTCTTTTGTCTTCTTATTACAAAGAATCTTAAGAGATTTTTCCTTACCCAAAGCTTCCCTCAACCGGGTCTCATAGCGAAGCAGCTCGAACTTGAATTTGTCAAAAACCTACATAAGAGAAACTTTAGTCCAAAGAATAATGATTCATAGCTAAAAAGCCAGCAAGGCCAATCGAAACTCACCTCAGAATAGAGTCGTTGGGCCTCCTTAAAAGTTGAAGATGCATCTACTAGTCTGGCCATATCGGCCCCCAGTTGAACCGCTCTCAATAGGGGTATGCCCACAGAAACCTCACTTGGTCCAGGCGGCCCCTGGTCCCTCGAAGTACCTTCGAGGGCAGAAGCAGATGATGGTGGAGGACTCTTTCTCTTTTTCTCTTGGGGAACCTCTTCTTCGAAATTAGGGATCTCAAGCCAGACAGAATCGAAAAACTCGGAAGGGCCCCTAGCTCGAGCCGTAGACAAAGAATCATCCTCATGAGGAGAACTGATGTCCGCAGAATGACCAACGTATATAAAGCGCCCCTTAGCAACGTCATCTCCTTTATGTCTCCGAGAAGGCCCCACCTCATTGAGAATGTCCTCATGTATAGAGGATCTTTCCCACTTATTGTCCTCCCTCGGGCCTTTCCTCTCCTCAAAGGGGCATGCTCTCATTTTGAAAAACCCACCAACATCTGCGGTGGCAGAGCTAGTACACACAAAAGAAAACATTCATCAAAAGGGATACCACACGACTCATAACATGGTGTTTCGCTTCCCATCTTCCCTTCGAGAGATCACTCTACTTGCGTTCGTCATATGTTGAGTAAGCTGCCAGCCTCCGAGTCCAGTCCGCAAGGTCAGGGACCTCCCTGGGCACCCACAGTACCACTGAAAAAGAGAAAAAGAAACACTCTTATAAATCGATAAGAAAAAAAAGACACTAAGGTACGACATGGAACTTACGTTTGAAGTTTAATTTTTCGGGAAATGGCAGAAACTCCGCTAGAATGATATCGATGGTCCTCAATCAAACAAACTGACTCATCCATCCTCCATTTCACTCCTTATCATCACCGGCAATGAAAGGCCTGGTGGACCGGCGTCGTAACACAATCAGGACTCAACAATGTTGAGGACGATATAATCTAATAAGATGGATGAGGGTAAATTCGAGCTCAACCTTTTCGATAAAATACCGCATCATCAGCATTATCCGCCAAAAGGACGGATGAATCTGTGCCAGGGTGACTCGGTACCTTTTGCAGAATTCGAGCACAAGTCGGTCGAGGGGGCCTAATGTAAACGGGTACGTATACACGGTCAATAATTNATGAACCTTGCAGCATTCTCTCGATGGCCAGGGGTATCAAAGGGTTTCTCTAATGCAAAGTCTTTCTTCGAAGCGAAGCACTATGAGGTCAGCTCACCATACGTCGGTGGTGTACCACCGGCCAGGCTAGGAGCAAAGGAATTTTCCCTCTTCTTGGTGAACAGATTCGGGCACGGCAGCCATAGCTACTCAAGTAGAGATAAATAGGAAGGAATGAAAGCAGTTTTGCAAAAATGGAAAAGGGATGAGAAAGGTGGAAGAGTTAGAATGAATAAGAAGCAAGAATATATATAGAGCAAAAGATGGTTTACCAACTACTTTGAAGGCCATTCAATTTCTGAAAAAGTCGTCATAATGTTTGGGGAAGTGTACCAGTGGGGCCACCTTGATCACTTCACGGTCACGTCACATAAATGATACCGTCATACGGCATTCGAGAGATCAAAACTCACATGCCGACCTAGCCCTGAGAAGGTGTCTGATCTCGAGGGGATCTACTATTGCAAGTGCGAGTTCTAAGGAAGCTAAGAATCGAAGCATAAAAGTTAATTATTGTGTAAGCATTACAGGACAAATTTGTGCAATATATGGCAAAAGATATTCTATTTCAAAAAATATATTTACAGAGGTGTTTTTTACAAAAATTCCCCCAAAGGGTCCATATACAGAAGATCTACTCTTGGCCTTCATTGTTGTCCGAGCCTCTTTCAGAGCCCTCATCCGATGTACTCGGCATTACCAATTCCTTCTCCAGGGCCCAGGCCTTTTCGATCTCGGCAGAGAGATTGACACCCTTGGCACTCACTTCCTCGAGGGTTTTCCTCATGGCTTGTGCGCGGGCATAAGCAACTTCCCTATCCAACTTAAGCTCGGCCTTTTCAGATATCTCCCTGGCCCGATCATTCACAACAACAATATCTCTCTTGTATGAAGAGACATACTCATTGGCCGCAGACAGTGCAACAGCCTTCTCGTGATCACCTTAGAGAAGATCTTGAACCGAGGATAGCTTCCCCCGAAGAACCTCCCTATCCGAAGTCGCGGCGTCATTCAGTCGAGCCAGCTCTAGGATTTCAGCATCCTTGGCCGCAACTTCCTCTCGAAACCACTCCACCATGGCGTCCTTTTGCATAATCTGTAAAGCAGAAAGTAAGTCAGTCAACACCAAACATTGCAACTAAAGATAAGAATGTGGGTACCGACATACCTGCTCGGAGAAGTCGGCCCTCTCCCGAAGTGCTCTCTCCGAGCTTTCCCGAAGGTTGGTCAATTCCTCCTTCTTTAGAGAGCATAAAGCCTCCAGCTCGACCGACTCCTCCATAAGCTTCTCAAGATCCTCTCCACGATGAGTCAACTAATCTTGTATCTTGGAGAAGGCTTGGTCATAAAAGAATAGCTTATTTTTTCTCAAATGTCACCTGCTTTAGAGCCTCTCGGCTTCCTCAAGAGAAACTGGGGCATCAACATCAGTCTCCTCATCTGCCCCCTCGAAGTAGTCTTTAAATGCATCATCCTCTCCACGAGAGGTCTCTAGATTGGGAGCACCCCTAACTTGAGCATCCCATATCTCCCCTGGAGAAAATGGCAGGGCCGAATGAAGCCCCCCAGCAATATCAGCCTCCATCGAGGCTTCTTCTCGACCTCAGAAAGCTCCAGTATCAAGCCCTCCAATCTCCTTAGCACAGATTATTCCATGTCCGATGAGCGTATTGGGGACTGCACCCAAACCCTCCTCAAGGGTCTTCTCTACCAAAGGCGGGCCCGCATCGGCCGCCTCTAACTCAGTAGATGACCGCCGAACAACTCTCGAAGCCTTGGCACTTCGTTTTGGGCTTTGTACCAAAGGGTAGTTATCATCTCTCTCTTCCTTAGCCCACAGGCTCTCAGCGGCCGTCGAAAACAAGACCATGGCATCGGTCCTAGGCTTCTGAGCCTTTGGCCTTTTTGATTTTGGAGACTCCGCCGAGGCCTCTTTCTTCCTTTTCTTATCCTTAGTGGTCTCCGGGTCCTCTTCCTCACAAGGTGGGGGTGGCATCATCAACACGCTTTCACCAAGACATGCACAAACATGTTATGTCAAAAAAATCACCACCAAAAGTTCTTATGAAGATTGAAAGAACAATAGCAACAAGAGCGTACCATGGTTCTTACCTTGCCATTGTGTTTTGGCCAGCACATGCCATACGCATTTTTTGTATAGGAAAGCGGATTCCAAACGCTTGATCCACCCCAGAAGGTCCTAAATTGTGCTAGGAAACCAAACAATGGTTGCACAATTAGAAGAAAATCAGTCGAAAGAGAAAAAGACAGGAAAAGCTTGCTCAATTCAGGGGTACTTACGTTTCATATTCTATTCCTCCGGGAATGGCATTCTGTCAACGGGGATGATGTCCGAAGTTCTAATTCTAACAAACCGGCTCATCCATCCCCGATGTCTGTCCTCGTTGGCTGACAAAAGAAGAGTCGAGGGTTGTACAATCTGATCAAATGGTCAAGGGTGAAAGTCATTCCCTCGATCATGTTGGCGATGTGTCGAAACATACATACAATCCTCCAAAAAGAAGGAGAGATCTAACCGAGTGTTACTCGGTATTGATGACAAAAAGCAAGAATCATCGGGTCAATCGGTAGAGAAGAAGAATCGACGGGGCCTAAGGTGAAGGGGTATGTATATACACTAAGAAAGCCAGCCTTGTGCGTGACTATGCTTTTGTTAGCCATAGGGATCTCTGCTCGAACCGCCTCCCCCCAGCGGTAGTCAAGTTTTACCCTCTCTATATCCGATACTACACTTTTGTATCGGGACATGGGCTCGCATCGGCCCGGTGTAGAACGGGGTTTTTCTATTGTAAAGTCAGAAAATGTGTCGAAAGGGCCAGGGATGCATTGCTCGATGGTAGAAGGAATTTTTGAATTTCCCTTGGATGGGCGTGATGAATAAGCAACTCCCTCCTTTTGTGGAACTGTTTTGGAAGTTTTTTCCATGACAACTATCGAGTTTTGAAGTGAGAAGACAAAAAAATGTGCACATGCAGAAGATAAGAATGGAAAGCACTTAGTTGAAATTTGAAGGTTTGGAGAAGATGAAGAAGATATAAAACTATGAAAAGGCAAGTGATTGAAGTATTTACAGAGGCCCTTTTGGAATGCTTGAAGCGGAAAAGTCGAACATATGACGTTTCATGGGCTTCTCGAGAATTGTGTTGACAGTAACCTCTACGTAGTTTTTCATGGCACGTCATTTAATGCTCTGAAGAAACTGATGTCATAATAGGAGTTTCAAAGATGCAAAGGGTCAAAGATCATTTCTTATCTCTTCACTCTAAGAAACGCAGGGACTATCTGTATACGGCTAAAATCGGCGAGCCCGATTTTATGGTCATTTCGACGCTCAGAAGGCTCGAAGGTTGAACTTTTGGCATCAAAGGGGCATGTCGAAGGTCTTCAACCTCGAGGTAGTACATTTCGAAGGCCCTCGACCTCGAGGAAGTACAAATCAAAGGTCAACATGGAAAAGAGGGAAATTCCCAAGAGGCACGTGAAGCAGACAAAATACACAAAATAGTACAAGCCCGTACCATGGCATTAAATGGTTGTACCAGCCATATATCTTTACATTAATTACACATGTACTATGTTCGGATTTCCCCTCATATATAAAGGGGACCCTTGTCACTTTGTAACACACATGATATTCAATACAAGAACAAGAACATCTTCTGCTCTCTAACAAAAACATTCTCTGTAATTGCTTCATTAATTTATTGCTTCTCATACCGGTAGCCCCTAGTCAAGATTCTAAAGCTCGACCTCGAGGCCCTTATGACCACCCTCAAGACTGGTCTCTCTGTTGTCCGATTTGCGTAATCTCGTTTCCCTTTGCTCTTATTTCACTTTTCTCACTTCACATTGAGCATCTACTGCCTAAACAACCGGTATTAAAATAGATCACGTATTTTAGAACCACATAATCAAATATAATAGTAATTACCATTTCTAAGGTAAACAATAACTTTACAATCTCAAACAATTACAATATATCAAATCTGTTGTAGCGCGCAACCCGATCCCACCATATCATCGTTTGTTCATATCATAATCCGTCCTTATTCCTTCATATAATTTCAATGCAGTTCAATACCGTTGCGGCGTGCAATACGATTCCTAAATGTTTCAATTCATTAACATAAACAACTCAACAACAATATTAACAAAATATGAAAACGAAGAAGGTGAAATGTATAGAACATTAAAGATCCACAGAATAAACGGAGACTAGCCAATATCTCAAAATTTCAAACTTTACCAATTCATCAGTACAGAACAACTAAACATCTCACATAAGCGAAACAACATAATAGAGTGTATTGAGTAATATAAGGACAATAAAAGTAGGTAAAACACATGATAATGAGAATGAACAATTAAGGCACGTAGAAACAAGTAGCAAATAAGCAAAAATCGTGTGAGATATGTACAAATTAAAGAAAGTGACAATTAAATAAAAATTAACAAGTGTAACATAGATGTCAAATAAGAACATGTAACAGTTAAAGCATATAACAAGAAATAATATGGAATAAATGAAGACATGAAAATAATTAGCGCAATCCTGCATGCTAAATCCCATGACGGCGCATATACACTTGTCACCTCATATATATATATTGTTTCCCCCCACACAATTCGCATAACAAATAGTTCAACAAGTCTTAATTCCCTCAAGTAAAGGTTAGACACAACACTTCCTTACTCGGCGAACAAAGCAATAAATCAACCACGCCTTTGCCTTTTGAACTATCCTCCAAACCATCCAAATCTAGCAAATTATCGATCGAATGATTCAAAATAAGATTTATAAACTACCCATTAATGAAGAAGGTTCAATTTTAATCATTTTTTGAAAAGTCAACCTAGGGCCCGCTTGGTCAAAAACTGAGATTTGGACCAAACCCGATTACCCATTCACCCCAAAGCCCGGTTATGTGATTTATTTCGAAATTCGACCTCAATCTAAGGTCTATATCTCAATTTTACAAAATCCCTAAATTCTAGCCAAATCCCAAATTTCTACCAGGGAAATACTTGATTTGATGTTGATATCTCTTGGAAAGTAAATCGGAATTGAAAGAATGTTGATTAGAGTTACTTACCAATGATTTTGGGAAGAATAAATTCTTGAAAAATAACCTCTAAGATGTTTAGGGTTGAGAACTGGTGTAAAATGAGTTAAGTCCCATCTTTCTCCTCTTTTACCTAGCTACATGTGTCACAATTGTGATGGCTCATTCGCAATCGCCAACACTGCAAATATGAAGCACAAGTCGCAAATGCAAACTGTGCATCAAAAACACAGAAGTTGAAAATGTGACAAATAGTTCACAAATGCGAACAACCCCCCCCCCCCCATGCAAATGCGCCAAAAGCTTCGCAAAAGCTGACTGAAGTCGTATGTGATCGCAAATGCGACCACTATCTTCGCAAAAGAGACCAATGTCAGCTTGCAAAAGCGAATCCACTACACGTAAATGCGAGGTTACCTATCCCAAGTCGTGCTCGTAAATGCAATATTATGTTCACAAATGCTATCCAGACCTCGCAATTGCAAGATTTGCATTAGACACCAGAAGCAAACACTGCACCAGCAGTCCTCAAACTATCCAAACTCATCTGTAACACCTTCAAAACTCACCCGAGCCCTCAAGCTCCAAACCAAACATACACAAAAGTATAAAAATATCATATGAACTCGCTCGTGCAATAAAAACACCAATATAACATCTAAAATCACGAATCGGACATCAAAACGCATGAAATTCAAAAGAAAACTCAAGAACCTTTGGAATCACAACTAACCGTCTGAATCCTATCAAACCAACTCCGAAGTGCACCAAATTTTGCAGACAAGTTCAAATACCAGAACTGACCTATACCAAGTCTTTAAATCAAAATCTGAACCCGTTGACCATAAAGTCTACCTGTATTCAAACCTAGGATATTTCCAACATTCAAATTGCTAACTTTCGGCAAAACAAGTCAAATCAACCTGGAGAGCTCCGAATTCAATTCCAGGAAAAAACCCAAGTACAAATCATAATATGGACGTACCCAAATAGTCAACAAACCGATCGGGGTCTTTTACACAACATATTGACTCTAGTCAACTCTAGCCTCGTTTTTTTAGTAAAAGTTTTTCATTTTCTTCAAAATTTCACATAAAAACTTTTTGAAAAATGATATGGATCACGCACGCAAACCAAGAAATATCAAATGAAGCTACAAAATGTGATGGATCATGAAATTTAAGGCTAAAACTCAAAACGACCTAACGGATCGTCACAATTAGCCTATGAATCTATTTTTGATATTCAAATGTTTTGGGAGTTACTAGTAAAGACGACCGAGATTTGTTCAAATATTAAGTTTGTTGCTAGGAAACTACACGTGCATGTGTAAGGACGCATTCCAAGGCTAAGCCGAGGTTTGTGGGATAAAGTCCTTCATTGAGTGGGAAGTGATCACTACTTAAAGTAAAGAGGTTAAGTTGACTCGTACAACACTACACGAATCTGCCTAAACAAGTAGGGTCAAATACTTGTTGCTAGGTTAATCACCTAGTGGTTCTTTATTATGTCGGTGTCGGTATAGTACTCCCAGTGAAAGATAAGGAAGACTTTCTAATGATTAGCCATAAGGAGCCGGAAGTGATTTCGATAGCTTAATGAAATTGAAATGGTTTTTTATGATTTTGTTGAAAATCTTGGATTGATATAAATGTTCTAAGAATTTATATCATGGTTTATACTTCACTTGTCTTTTCATTTGAAATTATAATGAGCATGATTAATATAATTATTTATCACTTTATATCAAATATTGGTTTTATATTTTTTTTTGTAAAATCATGTCCCAGAAAAACTTGAGTTCGAGAGAGTCTATTACACTTATTGATTACCATGGTGGTGTACTTAGCCCTCAGGGGCCCCTTTTTCAGGGCTACTCTTACTTTACATGTTTCAGGATTAGGGGCATGATACGTGGCATGAAGACATGGATAGAATGGATCTTTTCTCAAAGTATATGGTGAGACTCCTATTTCGTGGTAGATATCATGTTGTCTTTTTTATCTTATGTTAGTCAAGCATAGGCCCAAGTGTTGAGTTCTACTATTGGTATAGAGGCTCCATAGATAGTTGTGATGAGTTGTAATAACGGGATGGTGCACGACATATACAAAAGATATATTTGTTGCATTTGATCCCATTATTATCATGAAAGGCGCCATGTCTGATTTTGAATTGGAAAAATATTTTACCATTTAACTTGAAAATTTATATGATTTTCAAAGAGTTTCCACAGTTAAAATGGCTTTCATGAATATAGTGTCACAATCCAAAATGCCACCTTAGGTATCGTGATGGCACCTTGTCACTAAGACTAGGTAAGACGATTACTTACATCAATTAAACCAATTTAACAATGATATTTTAAGTCAGAGATTTATCTAAATACCGAAATAAAATAAGCGTTCGCGATAATAATCACTACAACCTCCCAAGACTAGGTAATACAGAGTCACGAACTCTAGCTGAATACATAGATAGATCTCAAAAATTAAAATACAATATTGTTCGGATAACAAGATCACAGTAAAATAAAAGGGAAGGACTCCAAGTGACTGTGACGATCAAGCAGTTATACCTTGAATCCTTGCGATCAATAAGCTAACTATGCTTGAGTGCGAGGGCAAAATATACCTGGATTCGCACAAAAATGTGCATAAGTGTAGTATGAGTACACCATGGTCGGTACCCAGTAACTATCAAGACTAACTTCAGTGGAGTAGTGACGAGGTACAAGTCAAGATACCTACTAGTCAAAATAACCAGTGCAATATAGAAGTATAAAGCTAATAACGAAAGTAGGAATCAATCAATGGAAACAAGAATCAACATGTTCTATAAACAGTAAAGTAATATGAACACTGTTAGAGGTTGTTTGGTAGAGTGTGTTAGAGAAATTAATTCATGTATTAGCTCAGTGTATTAGTAATATCTTGTTTGGTACACTTTTTCAACCTATGTATAACTAATACAAGAATTAGTTATACACCTTATTTGGTATTATCCTATGTATAGTTAATGCATAGAAAACCATGGCATTAGCAATACAAAGGATATTAATGGATGCATTAGCATGGTTAAAGATAAAATTGTCCTTAAAGTCCCTTAAAGTTAAATAATATGGAGGGCATTATTGTAAGCAATTAATTTTCTTAAAAATTATGCCATGCATTTTAATTTTTAATACACCACACCAAATAATGAATACGGAATAATCTCTATATAACTAATGCTTGTATTACTAACTCATGTATTACTAACCCCTGCATTACTAATACACCTTATTTAGCGTTATTATTATATGCCCTACCAAATGACCCCTTAAAGTATAAGTGAAACCAGATAAAGAAAAATAAGGACAACCGAATACTCAAACCTTCTAACACAAGTCTCACAAAAGAATTACTCCGAGATACCTTATCTCATAAACACAAGTAACCAGTCTTAAACCACAAATAATATGCTCATGTAACCTTGTTCCCACATTAGTAATCACAACCACACGGACAACTCACGTGCAAATATCTCAATCTGCCCGACATGATCACAATCACAATTGTCGTGGTCACGTGCTCACTATCACAATCCGTCTGACATGATCATAGGCTCACAATGACAATCTTCCCGGCGTGGTCACATGCTCAATATCACAATGAAAGCAGATAATGCAAGCATGGGATAATCAATGAATGTCAAGTTTCATACTCCTAAACTAATATAAGTAGCATGCTATGATGTATGGTTGTGCAAGTGTACTATAACAGTCCATGTCAACAAGTAATGCCAAATACATCAAGTAGCTCATTGAAAGGAACACAATAAGTCATGTAAGGTGCATGACATACACAAGGAAAATCATACCACACGAATATCATCAACATAATTCCCCCAGGCCATCATATATCACCCCTGGCACAACTACCCTTATCTCTCCGTATTGTTAACATATAATAGCCACCCGTAACACTCCACCATGTCAATATCACTAGTCATCTGCATCACTCTGATAGCCACCCGTATCACACTGCAAAATAGCCAGACTTATCGCTCTGCTTGGATAATAACACAATAGCCACCCATATCACTCCGCACAATCAACAACAGTGAGATGCCACCTCTATGATCCGTACAACAACAACCAATGCACACAACAATTCACTTGTGCTAACATCACAACGACACGACATATCAACTAGTACCACAAGTGCCCATAAGCCACAACGTTTCCAAAACAACGATACAAATATCACCATATCACATGCCCACGTATCAAACACAATGTGTATAGAATCTCAGTAACAACAAAATGAACGGGACTAACTTAACAATGAAAAACACCCTCATTAAATGCAACTTCAATTAAATTAGATTAATGACTTTCAATAAATTCAACTTGAATTAATTGCTTAAGAATAAAATCAATAAAGAAGTTATTTCCAAGAAATGGCAAACTTCAGATTCTAGTGTATGAAATAAGCTAACAATGAAAGAGATTGACAAAACTAGAAACTACATTTAAATGCATGAGAATAATCCAACGACAAAAGGATATCTTGTAACAACAATTTCAATTAAGGATAACTCAACATTAAAGGAAGTCACATAATGATAAAACAGGTAACAACTTCAAATAAAGCATATTAGAGTAAACTTGACAAGTAAAGGATATGACACGTGCTAAAAATTTCAAATAAATCATGTGAGAGTAAACATGACAAATAAAATATATAACTTGTGCTATTAATTTCAAACAATTATATGAAAGAAGTCTAAGAATCTAAACTGGTCAATTTCTATATATAAGCCCGAGTACGCACTCGTCACCTCGCGTACACAGATTTCACATAACACAAAGAGCAAAAACAACTCATATCCTAAGGGGTAGTTCCCCCACACAAAAGTTAGGCAAGACAAGTACCTCAAAGAAGCTAAATCAATACTCTAAATGGCCTTCTCGTGTAAAACAACCTCCGGATGGCTCGAATCTAGCAAAAATAACTTAATATCATAAATAAAAATCATAGAAAAAATTCCGAATAATAAAGGTTCGATCTTTAATGAAACATAAAAGTCAACCCCAAAAGTCAACCTCAGGGCCCGCAACTCGAAACTCAGCATAACTCACAGAATCTGAACACCCATTCCGATACCAGTCCAACGATACCAAAATTATCCATTTCCAACATCAAGTCGACCTTCAAATCCTCATTTAACATTTAAAAAAGTTTTTACAAAAATTCCTAATTTCTCCAATTCAAATCACTTATTTTATTATAAAAACAAAGATGGAATCATGAAATATAATCAAATCCAGGTCAAGAATACTTACCCAAATCCAACATGTGAAATCCCCTCCAGGATCACCAAATCCGAGCTCTCTAACTCAAAAAGTGATAAAATAACAAAATCCCTCGAAATAGAGTAAATATTAGTCTGCCTAGGTGTTCCTCTTTGCGATCGGGGAAAAATGCTTCTTGATGGCGAAGCACAAAATACAAGCTACCAAAATAACGTTCTTCACGACCACATAATACATGTCGTGAATGCGACAAGAAGCCTCTATAAGACTTTGTGAATGCTCACGCGATCGCGTACAACAAACACCTGATGTCGTTCCAGTTTTTCCTTAAACGCCATCGCGATGCGTGATCCACAATCTTCCATGCTTCGCGAACGCAATCGCATCTTCGTGAACACAAAGAAGAAGAATCCTAGTTCCACCATAAATCTACACGAACGCGGAAGTGCGTACATGAATGTGAAGAAGAAGACACGAGATGGTAGGACAACAATCCTAATTGAAAGGAAATGGCCCGTAAACTGTCTGAAACACCCCCGAGGCCCCCGAGACCCCGTCTAAACATACCAAAAAATTTCTATAACGTAATTCGGACCTTCTTTAGGCCTCAAAACACATCAAACAACATCAAAACCATGAAGTCTAATGAACTAATGAACTTCACACTTCTACAACTTACGTCGAATCATATAAAATTAATCCTTAATGACCTCAATTTTAGCATGCAAGTCCCAAATAAGACATCATCCCTATACAAATTCCCCTAATTGCATCAACTCCCGGTCAAACGACTCAACCTTCCAAACCTTCAATTTTCAACTTTCGCCAAAATGCATTAAATTAACGTACGGACCTCCAAATCCAAACACGAACATACGCCCAAGTCTAAAATTATCATACGAAGCTGTTCGAACCATCGAAATACTATTCCGGAGTCGTCTACACAAAAGTCAAATTCCAGTCAACTCTTACCACTTAAGCTTCTAAAATAAAAATCATTCTTCCAAATCAATCCTGTATCATCTGAAAATCAAACCATGCCAAACACACAATTCATAATACTCAATGAAAAGCTACTTGAGACCTTAAGCCACCGAACGGGACACTAATTCTCAAAATGACCGGTCAGGTCGTTACATTCTCCTCCTCATAAATAAATGTTCGTCCTCGAACATACCAAGAACCGCTCTGAAGCCACGAAATCAGCGAATGAACTCATCATACATATACTCATGGTTTATCCCACGTGAACCCAATCCACAAAATCCCGACAACATCATCTCAAGTGAAGATTATTCGTTCCATCCACACCGATAAGACTTAGATAAAAATTTCCCAACACCGTATAACCACAATGGGTGCCAATAATCAATCCCAACACTGGAAAATAACCTAGTATTAGCTAAAACCTTGTCCCAAACCTTCACAACAGTGACAACGATGCAAGAAACATGAAGATTTCATAACCACTCACCCAATTCAAAAAGTCACACCCAACGCCACATGGGCACATACCTCGCAAGCTAAACCCAATAAGCACAATGCGAATATGACTGAATATGGAAAGAGAAAGACATGAGAGAACTATCAAACAAGTTTGACAGACAAGGGAGAATCAAAAAAACTAATCACAAGGATCTCATCCTCATATAACTCCATCACGGCACGTATCCCGGTTCAAACATATCAAACAACACAAAAATACGAGGATCCTACTCTCAGCTCTAAATTACGAGTAGAATACACATCACACCAACCAAAATCTTCCACTAACTCAATTTCGCAGATCAAAATCATAACACGTAACAAACTTCCCATACTGGTAGAGCACCTAAATCACAAATCGTAACCAAACTATCCCGAAATCAAATCAAAACTCAGCATAATGAGTAGTAGAAAGTTCATTCTAATCTCATAGCTCTTAATAATGAGAAAACCATGGTGATAGACATGGGCTACCACTATAGAATCTCTCAACAGAGGCAAACAGAGTACGAAAATTATGAAACACATTCATATGTGAAGCAAGATAGGAGGACTCACTCTAATAAATAGAACCAAATTAAAATAAGATTGATGCTCCCTTATGACAAATTGAAACCATACATATAATGACACCATCTGGTGCAGTGGCCTCAGCCCTACCATGGAAAGCATATCATTGAGTCAGGCCTCCCCTTCTAGGGCACCCTCTACCCGCATGTTCTCCACCCTTAGTTGGTTGTGCAAGTGGAGTAGAAAACAGAATGGAGCCCATAGCCTGAGTGCTATGATGAAATACACCTCTCCCGAGTCTGGGACAATCTCTCATGATGAGCCATGTATCACCACACTCATAATAACGCCTATACGGGCATGACTGCTGGTACTAAGTCTATGCCAGATAATTGGAATAACCACTATAGGAACCTCCTGCAAGTGGTGCACTAAATTATAAACGCCCCATATGAGTACCCAGAGGTCCCAGCCTCCGCCATGATGGGTCATAGCTTAAGAGTAGAATCATCTGAATCCTACAAAAGCCTCGAGACCTCTTAGACCCTCCCTCTCCTCACCCGAATACGCTCTAACCTCTGGCAATCTCCACAACCTTCTGAAATGGAGTATCAGTCTCCAACTCCCGAGCCATGCTTAATCTAAGACCATAACTGAGCCCCTCGGTAAATCTGCCGACTCTCTCTCGGACTATAGGAACCAAGATAGGTGCATGACATGATAATTCATTGAACCTGCAGTTTCTCGAACTCCATACGTCATATATTCTTGAGGGTTTGGGGAACAAATTCCCTCAAACAAATCGCGAAAAACTGAGTCCTAGTTAGTGTTGCTACATCAGTTGGCCTACCCTACACAAAAATCAGCCACCACTGATACGTTGCTCCAGACAGTTGAAATGTAGTAAAAGCAGCTTCAGTCACCTCCACAATACCCATGGGTCAGAGAATACAATGACACTTCTCTAGAAAACCCTATGCATTCTCGGTAGTTGTCCACTGAAAGTAGGTGGACCATACTTCTGAACCTCTCAAGCATCTTTTTCTCCTCGTCTGATGCCCCATAACTGACCTCAGGCTAAACCAGAATAACATGTTATGTTGGCACTACACTCAAAACCTGACCAATGTGAGCCCGCTGATCCATTGTACAAGAGACGGGAGTCTAAGCTCCTCCCCTAATCTGTGAAGTAGCAGGTTTAATGAGGATCAATCCCGCCTGAGACAATGTACAAAAGATGCTCATGAACTATGCTAAAGTCTCCTGAAGTCTGGTACTAAAAACTGGAGCCTCTAGTGCATGTCCCATAACTGGAGCTACTGGTGGCTCCTCAACTACTGTTGTGGCAAGTGCTCTAGATGCGGAACGTGCCCCTACTTCGCCTCTACCTTAGCCCTGTCCTCTCACGGCTTAAGAAAGGGGAGAAGGTGTCTAATCGGCTGATCCGGTAGCGCGTGTCCTTACCATATGTGATAGAATAGAGATACAAAGGCTGAAACTTCAAAATAAATAAATCCTCATGACAAGAATGAAAGAAGTGTAATTTTACTAATAATTTTATAGCCTCTCGGAGATAAGAATAGACATCTCCGTACCGATCCGCAAGACTCTACTAAACTTGGTCATGAATCGTAGGAACTATGAATGTAGAGCTTTGATACCAACTTGTCACGACCCAAAATCTCTCCTTAGGCGTCGTGATGGCACCTAGTCTCTATGACTAGTTAAGCTTATTACTTACAACAATTAAGCCAATTTAACAATGATATTTTAAATCATAGATTTATATAAATACCGAAATAAAATTAAAATAAGCCTACGCAACAATAATCACTACAACCTCACAAGACTAGGCAACACAGAATCACGAACTCTAGTGGAATACATAGATAAATCTCAACTCAAAATATAATATCGTTTGGATAACAAGATTGCAGTACAATAAAAAGGAAGGACTCCAAGGGACTGCGACGACCAAGCAACTCTACCTTGAATACTCACGATCAATAAGCTAACTCTGCCTGAGTCCGATATCTCCAATACCTGGATCTGCACAAAAAGGTATAAAAGTATAGTATGAGTAAACCACGGTCAATACCTAGTATATATCAAGACCAACCTCGGTGTTGTAGTGACGAGGTAAATTCAAGACACATACTAACTAGTCAAAATAATGTATGCAGTGTAGAAGTATAAAGCTAATAACGAAAGCAGAAATCAGTCAATGAAAATAAGAATAAACGTGAGCCATAAATAGTAAAGTAATAAGAACACCGTTAAAGTATAAGTGAAACCAAATAAAGGTAAATAAGGACAACCGAATACTCAAACCTTTTAACACAAGTCTCACAACAGAATTATTCAGAGATACCATCATGTGCGTCCCAAGGTGACACATAATAACATGAGACTTTTTAGTCATTCTTTAATTGAGTGTAAGGTCATAGTATGATTATATATTGTAATGATCCGGTCGAACGTTTCATGAGATTAGCCCCGTTTCCCCCATTTCTGATTTATTATATGCTGATTAGCCTATTAATGTTGTGTTGGGTCGGTTGGTCCAGGTTTGGAGTGGTTGTGGTGATAATAGAGACACCTAGTCTCTTAAATTAGCTTAATAGTTGAAAAAGTCAACTGGGAGTTGACTTACTGGTATATGACCTCGGAATATAGATTTTATGGCTCGGATAGCTTCCTTAGGTGATTTGGGACTTAGGAGTGTGTTCGGAATGAAGTTTTGGTGTCTGGTGTAGAATTAAGCTTGAATTGGTGAAAGTTAGTTTTTGGCGATTCTCGGTCGGCAGTGGAAAATAGGCTATTAGGGTCAGAATGGTGTTTCGGAAGTTGGAGCAGGTTCGTAATGTCATTTTGGATATGTGTGCAAATTTTCAAGTGAATCGGATGTGTTTTGGTTGGTTTCGGCAACATTAGCGAAATTTAGAAGTTTTAATGTTCATAGGCTTGAATTTGATGTGTTTTTGGTGTTTTCGCATTATTTTTGGTGTTTCGAAGGCTCGACTAACTTCGAATGAGGTTATGGGATGTGTTGGTATGTTTGGTTGGGGCCCTGAGGGGATCAGGATTGATTTCGAATGGTTAGCGGAGGTTTGGACTTAGGAATTTGCAGCAAAATAGCTGCTGGTGTTATTTTACTGGTGTGGTCGCACCTGCGGATGGGGAGCCGCATGTGCGATGGCCGCAGGTTCGAAGGTCCTTGCGCAGGTGAAAAAGAGGTCAGACTGGAGGAATCCGCATATGCGACGCATAGGTCGCACCTGTGAGGCCGCATGTGCGAGAATTGGACTTTTAATGGAATTGCGTAGGTGCGCACCTAGGACCGCAGGTGCAGGTCCGCAGGTGAGAATAATTGTCCGTAGGTGCGGATTAACTAGGTAGATATTATAAATAATGTGCCTCCGCGAAATTTTGGCATTTCTTACATCTTTGCATGCGGGTTGTGCTAGTTTTGGAGCAAATTGAAGGAGGAATTCGAGAGTCTTCAGTGGAGGTAAGTTCTCCGGATTATAAACTCATTTCTATGCTATTTTGTGGCGCAATTTTTATCGAATTCCAAGACGTGGGCTTGGGGCTCGGGTTTGGCCAATTTCGGGAATTGTGCTTAAAATTGATAGTTTTCGATATGGTTTTGTTCCTTTTGCGGATATTGACGATGTTAATCTGGTTTTGGCTAGATTCGGAGCAATTAGGAGCCGATTTTAGGGGCAAGAACATCGTGGATTAGTATTTTGCCCCGGTAGAGGTAAGTAATGGCTATAAATCTTGTCCTAAGGGTATGAAACCCCGGACTTCATATTTCTCACTGTTATTAGAATGGCGCACATGTCGGATGACGAGTATGTGGCGTGCATTGATTTTTTGGATTGGACTTGGTCCTCTCCGCGAAAACTATTGAGTTGCGTATTTTTACTCTAAATCATATGTTAAATTGTGTTCTAAAACTATTGATGTAAATGGCCAATAAGTCATGTTTGGGGCCTCGTGCCGACTTGTTTAGACCTCTTGGGGGCTTTTTACTGCTATTTCCTCACTGTTAATTTATGATTTACACTCAGTCATGTTATATTTAACTGATTTCGAAACTCAACCTTATGTACACTGTTTTGAGATATAAAATGATGCTTTTGGGTCGAGTACCCCGTTTTACTAATACGCCCGAGGGGCTTTTGAGAGGTTATGACTGAGTGAGGTCGAGGGCCTGATTGTGAGGATATGATACGCCACGAGGTGGCTTGATATTAAAGCTTGGGCTGAAGTAGCCCTCACGAGTCTGTACACACCCCCAGTGAGCGCAGGTACCTACTGAGTGCAAGTGCCGAGTGACGAGTGATTGAAAGGCATGAGTGACATTGAGGTTGCCCGAGGGGCTGATACTGAGTGACTGTGAGGTATGCTGAGTGATGTTCTGCCCGAGGAGAGATTTATGATTTATGTTTTGGACCGAGGGGATATTATGACTTATTTCATTTTACACTAAATTCTTCAGGTAATTTTATTTCTGAAATTGTTGGAAAACACACTTTTCAAAGGATTTTACTGAAGTTGGCTTTAAGGCATGTTGATTTCATATATATGTGTATATACTGTTGGAAAGAAAGGTTGTGCATATTGTGAACTGATGATTTGATTTTATGTGTTTCTTACTACCTAGACTTGATTTATTTCCAATACTACTGAGTTGGCGTACTCACATTACTCTCTGCACCCCTGTATGCAGATACATATGCTGATACCGAGGGCTAGCCATCTATTCCGTGCGGAGATGGAGTTTGGGACATAGAGGTAGCTGTTCAGCGTCCGCAACATCTCTGTTTTCTCTTCTTATGTTGTACCTAGTTGTTTGTTCGGAGATTTTGTATTATAATAGTAGACTTTTTGGTATATTTCTTAGATGCTCATGACATGTTAACTCCGGATTATAGGGATGGTTTAGACTATTTAACTGTTTATTTTGCCTAATGGATTCAATAATTATATATACGTTTATGAAATGTTGAAAATGGTGGGTATTTTGGAAAGAAACTGTAAATATGTGATTGTTGGCTAGCCTAGTTCCACGATAGGCGTCATCACGACCAATTTAGGATTTGGGGTCGTGACATATATGATTTTTCGATATAAAGAATAAACTTTGGAAAAATTGAATTTAAGTTGCGGAAAAACCGTCTAAGGATTTGCCTTGTAACGAAACTTTTTGAGCAATACATTTCATGTGTTATATGAGGTCCTTTTGGGACATATTGTATACCAAATAGAATCTTGGAATTTATTCCAACACTCGTGACCGTTCATTCATACGACGCCCATATAAAACAATATAAGCGTCTGAAGAAGGGCCAATGTTATTGTGTCAAGCTAACACATCTTTGACTTTTCAAAAGTGGATATATATATATATATATATATATATATATATATATATATATATATATATGTATGTATTCTTTTTCTTCATTTTTTCTGAGAGCAAAAACTATAAAATTATCCTTAATCTTTCTACAAGAGTTTCAAAAAGTATTAACATATCGGTTTTAAAATTATGAAGCGATAACATTAGAACAATTTTTACGACGTAAGTATCATTATACCGCCTCTTTGTTTCTTTGTAGGTTGAGTTTTGGAAGGTATTATATGGTTAAAAAAACCTACTTGCAGTATTTAAGATTTTTAAAGATCAAGGAAGGTTGATAAATTCGCTTCCTACTAGTTAGAACTCACGGGACGGTGATCGGAAGTTGTGAGTTCAATTTATTCCACTTGTAGTGGATTATTTTATAGTCCACTCATGTTGGCCTCTTGAGCTTCTGATTTGTGTATTTTGGAAGGATAAAAGGCGTGGAGAAACGCCACATGTGGTAGGATAGTGGGTTGGTCGCTCGTCGTTGCAATTTCAGGCTAATTGATAACTTGTTGATTGGGTGTGTTATGGTATATTTGGGATTTTTGTTGTATTAAATGTCCCAAATTGTAATTAGGTTGTTTTTGAGTTCCTGATTGTGTTATGTTGTTGTCTCGCCTATAGTAGGCTTGAAGAAGCAGTAAAATTAGGGGAAATGCTGCTTGTTTTGTCACAAATTAAGTTATTTTTGTTATATAAATGAGAGAGTCATTTGTAGCTTGACAATAGCTTCACTATCATTATTGTAGATTAAGGTGCAGTAAGTGAGTTTAGCATTGTTATTGGACAGATTTCTATAGGGTATTTTAAAGCTATCCCTTCTTTCCTTTTCGCATGATCCATTAGATACAAAACGAGCAAACACGCAACTTTCACGAATGACTTTATTCTTACAAGTACTAGGGTTGCCTACGTACTTGATTCCCCATATTTCCTATTATTATATCATTTTCTCATCAGTCTTCAAAAATACATAATAAAGTTTATTTCGTGATATTAATTGAAGGTATATTGATCTTATGACATCCCGAGAGATCTTATTGACTTAATTCTTATGAATCACTTTCATTTATACATGTATATTTACCCATGACCAGATGGTGTTATATACGCGTATATTATATATATATATATATATATATATATATATATATATTGGGTATAGGGAAAGGTTACAACGTTATCTATGCACTACCACCTGCACAGTTAGTATACATTGATGACTTCGCCCACTGAGGTCGAGATGATATAATGGAATGCCCTTAGAGGCTTGATGATGTTATGTACATATACACCTATGCATGATATAATATTTATAGCATATGCATGGCAATATAAGTGTTTCATGATTCACAAAGCTATTCCGACTTACAGTGTGGGTCCTTTACTCCATGTTCCTTTCATGTCTTTTACATACTGATTTTCATGCCTTACATACTCAGTACATTATTCGTACTGTCGCCTTATTGCTTGGAGGCATGCGTTTCATGCCCGCAGGTGCAGGTAGATAGGCTTACATTTCCCTTTCTTGGGATCCTTTCTCAGCAAGAGTTGATGTGCTTTATTTGATCCAGAGCTCCTATTGGGTTTTGGTACGATATTTTTGTATACATATATGGGTAAGCTGGGGCCCATTCCCATCCTTTATAAAGTTGTACACTCTATTAGACGTCTATAGACAGTCATGTATAGTTGGATAGTATGTGTCCTTGTCGGGTTCTATTTATGATATACAGATATCCATAACAGCCTCGTCGGCCCGCCCTACTGTATTTCACTTGTATATGTCTATATTTAATTTAGCATGTTTTTTCACGTATGTTATTCACATGATTCAATAGTTTACTGACAGATGTTATGCATGACCTACCCCTATTTCATGTTTATATCGTAGATGTATGCTTAGGGGTATTCGACAGGTAGGACTCAAGCACTCATCATGGGCATTCGGTTTGGGTTGTGACATAACTTATCTAATAAAATAAATGTGATGAGTCTCAAACCACAACTAATATGATCACAACACCTTGTGCCCATATTAATAATCACAATCACGCAGATAACTCACGTGCCAATGTCTCAATCCGTCGGCATGATCATAGGCTCACAATCACAATCCGTTTGGTGTTGTCACAGGCTCACTATAACAATCTGCCCTGTGTGGTCACATGCACAATATCACAATCTTCCGGGCATGATCACAATCCGCACGACGCGATCTTAGGCTCAATATCGTAATGAAAGAAGATAATGTGAGAATACATGGGCATGATCAATGAATGTCAAGTTTCATACTCCTGGACTGGTATAAATGGCATGCTATGGTGTATGCTTGTGCGAATGTACTATCACAGTCTAAGTCAACAAGTCATATCAAATATATAGAGTAGGTAATTGAAAGAAACACAACAAGTCATGTAAGGTGCATGACATACACTATGAAAATCACACCACATGAATATCGTCAACACAATGCCCACATGCCATCATATATCATCCCTATCATAGCTACCCTTATCTCTCTGTGTTGATAATATTATAATAGCCACCCCTATCACTCTATCCTGATAATATCATTACCCATGCGTACCACTCTGATAGCTACCCGTATCACTTTTCATAATAGCCACCCTATCATGCCGCCCGAATAATAACACAATAGCCACCCGTATTACTCCGCAAAATCAAAAGCATTGAGATGCCACCCTTATGCTCCGCAAAACAATAGTGAGTTGGCACCCTTATGCTCCGGATAATAACAACCAATCCACACAGCAATTTACATGTGCTATTATCACAACAACATGACATAGCAACTTGTACTACAAGTGCCCATGGGTCACAACCTTTCCAAAACAACGATACAAATATCATCATATCATATATTACACCGCTCAAACGCAATGTGTATAGAATTCAATAACAAAAAAATGAACGGGAAAGTAACTCAACAATGAAAAAGACCCCTTTTAAACACAAATTCAATTAAAATAGATTAATGACTTTCAATAACTTCAGCTTCAATTAATTGCTTAAGGATAAACTCAATAATGAAGGTATTTTCATGAAATGGCAAACTTCGGATTTAGTGTATGAGTTAAGCTAACAATGAAAAAGATGACATGAACTAGCAGCTATATCTAAATGCATGATTATAACCCGGGAGCGAAAGGATATCATGTAGCAACAATTTCAATTAAAAATAACTCAACAATAAAGGAAGTCATATAATGATAAGGTAACAAATTCAAATAAAGCATATAAAAGTAAAATTAACAAGTTAAGGATATTACATGTGCTAACAACTTCAAATAAAGCATGTGAGAGTAAGCATGATAAATAAAAGATATAACATGTGCTAACAGTTTCAAACAATTATATGAAAGAATCCTAAGAATCTAAACCGGTAAATTTCTACATATTAGCCCAGTACGCACTCGCCACCTTGCGTACACGACTTTTACGTAACATAAATAGCACAAACAACTCAAATATTAAGAGGTAGTTTCTCCACACAAAGTTAGGCAAGATACTTACCTCAGAGAAGCTAAATCAATACTCTAAAATGACCTTCTCGTGTTAAACAACCTCCGGACGGCTCGAATCTAGCCAAAATATCTTAATATCGTAAATAAAAATCATAGGAAATAATTCCGGATTATAAATCTTTGATCTTTAATGAAAACTAAAAAGTCAACCCAAAAAGTTGACTCTGGGCCCGCACTTCGTAATCCCTCAAAACTCACAAATGCAGAGCACCCATTCTGGTACTGATTCAACCATATCAAATATCAAATTCTGACATCAAATAGGCCTTCAAATCTTCATTTACATTTTAGAATTTGTTTTTTAAAAAAAAAATTTCTCTTTTTCAAATCACTTATTTAATAATATAAACAAATATGAAATAATGAAATACAATCAAATCCAGGACAAGAATACTTACCCTAATACAACACGTGAAAATCGCCTCAAAAATCACCCATATCTGAGCTCTCTAACTCAAAAAGTGATAAAATAACAAAAGCCCTTGAAATAGAGTAAATATTAGTCTAACCAGGTGTTCCTCTTTGCGATCGCGGAAAATGCTTCTCGATCACGAAGCGCAAAATACAAGCTGCCAAAAAACGTTCTTCATGAAAGGTAAAACATGTCGCGAATGCAACAAGCAACATCCATAAAACTTCGCTCACGCGATCGCGTACAACAAACACTCGATGCCTTTCCAGCTTTTCCTTGAATGCAACTGCGATGAATACTACGCGAACCCGTAAGCCATAATTTTCCATATTTCGCGAATGCAGCCGCCTCTTGGCGACCACGAAGAATACAATGTCTGGTTCCACCATAACTCTACATGAACACGGAAGTGCGGACGCAAACACGAATAAGAAGACACGAGATGACAGAACAACAATCAAAAATGGGAGGAAATGACCCGTAAACCATCAGAAACATACCTGAAGCACCCCAGACCCCCGAGACCCCACCCAAACATACAAAAAAATTCCATAACGTAATGCGGACCTGCTCGAGGCCTCAAATCACATCAAACATCAAAACCATGAATCGTGCATCGATTAAAGTCTAATGAAATAATGAACTTCCAACTTCTACAACTCCCACCGAATCATATCAAATCAATCCGGAATGACCTCAAAATTTTCATGCAAGTCCCAAATGACACATCGGAACTATAAAAAATCCCAGAATCGCAATCCGAACCCGATATTAAAAAGGTTAACTCCTGGCCAAACCTCTCAACCTTTCAAACCTTCAACTTTCCAACTTTCGCCAAAATGCATCAAATTAACCTTTGGAACTCCAAATTCAAATTCGCACATATGCCTAAGTCCAAAATCACCATAAGAAGTTACTGGAATCATCAAAATACCATTCCGGATTCGTCTACATAAATGTCAAACTCCGGTCAACTCTTACCACTTAAGCTTCTAATACAAAATCATTCTTCCAAATCGATATCGAATCATCCGAAAACCGAACCCGACCACACACACAAGTCATAATACACAATGCAAACTACTCGAGACCTTAAGCCACCGAACATGATGCATTCTCAAAACAATTTGTCGGGTTGTTACATCTGGTTTAGGTGCTTCATATGGTTTGGTTCGCTTGGGCCGAGTAATATGTCGGGTGCGGGTCACCTGATTTTGGGTCGTGACAAGATGAAAGGGCTGGAACTACTTCAACTGCACGTGTAATTAGTGAGGATCAGGTCGAAGTGCAACAATACCTTCAACGATGGAAAGTGGCACGTAAACTGATTCAAGCACATAACAATCAACTAATGTTGTTGGAGGTCCGAAAAGGAAGACTAATGTGCCTAGGAGGGGTGGTGCAAATGCTGAGTTTAAGAGACCAAGGAGCTGGGTATGGGCTGCTATTTGGCTCAAGTGGCACTGTGAACAATGGTTAATATTTCCAGGTAATCACACAGTCAATTAGATATTATATAAATATAAATATTATTAATAAAGTCTCATCTCATAAAAGTAACTACTTTGGCATTAAACTTACTCGACCTTTCCGTGTTAGTTTCACTGTAATTGCTTTTCAGACTTAGAAAAAGTTATTCAACAAAGAACCTGTCCATTTATGTTTTTATAAGAAAACTTTGTTCAAAAAGACTAAAGTTTCTACAAGAAAATTGTATTTGAAACACTTCTAGAAAATATATTTATAGATGCTTGCGTGATTTCCTTTTTATAAATTTTAATAAAGAATGTTGCAGATTCTTTTCAAATTTATGATTGTCTATTTGCATCCTATGCCGAAATTATTGTACCCCATAATATATTAAAATCTTTTATTGCAGAATTTCAATGTGGTTAAAGTCTTAAAGTTTTACGATTACTGTTTTAAATTAAAATATTAATTGAATTTAAAACTCTAAATATAAGGACTTCTACCTAGTATTTCAAATAAGGAAAGATTTTATATGCAACGTTGTAATAGATTATAAACCTAAATATTTGAAAAATAAGTTTATTTTATTCAATATGAAATTAATTTTCAAAAGGTAAAAGGATGAACGACATTTCATTAAAAGACTCGTATTGTTGATATAGTATATTTGTTTTCCTTTTTTGTATTCAAGAAAGCCATCGTTGAATTGCTCGAAAACATCGCATAAAAGAAATGCACATATGGTTTCGGTAGGGATGGTGTATAGCCTAGTTCATGGGGTACGTGAGCTCGGGATCTCTCTACCAAAATCAATATTTTATGTATATATTTTTTAAAATTGATCTATGTACTCATGCTCCAAATGCACTTATTTGAATGATGAGTTATTTATCTAGAGGAGCAAAGATCAATTTTCATCTAATACTTTTTTTTTTTCCCTTTTTCTAATAGTGCACCCATGTTATAAAAATTCTAAATTCGCCTAGATAGTGTGGCTTTGTAGGTTGACCCCCGAAGATAGTACTCTAAATTCTGATTTGAGGAAACAGAGAGAAATATATACCCGTTGAGCCAATTTTGACTCCGCATCCAAAACATGAATTTGGTGGCTTAATATTTAACGTTATTAATAAAGTAATTCTTAAATTTTTTAAATTATAATTTTAGAACTTAATATTTATTAAAAAATTTGTGGTTTTCATTATATATTTATATTTAATATAAATATTGCGTATTGAGATTTTGATGATTAGCAAAGTTTGTTTAGACGCAATATTCAAAGAACCATGTCTTAAATGTAGTTGCTTAACTGTTCCAAGAACCAGCTCCTTTGGTTGATGGTTGTAAGTCTGCGCAAAGACAATAACTTTATCTCAAAGTTACCCAGGTCCGAGTTTGATGGAAGAAGGCTGCTACATGTGATAAGGGTTGTTGCCCAAGAAGATTCGAATATATCAGTAAGAGACAAAAGTCCCAAAAGTTGAAGAGTCCTTGGAACAGTAGGAGTCCTATTAAACAAGAAGTCGTCTATGCATCGGACTCCTAGAAGATTGTAAAGTCCAGACGTTTAAATAATATCCAATTTTGACTTCTTCTTTTTATCCTTTAACACATCAACTGAAGAACTACATTTTGTTTTACTCTAGTCGAGTACCGGTGTAGATCTATTCTTCTCGAGTCAGTTTAGTGAATGTGTTTTAGGAAATTGAGTTGTAATCAAAGTGTCACAAACAATTTGTGAGTTGGATGTTTACTTTACAAGTTAGAGTAACTTGCAAATCAAATAGTCGTAGTAGGAGTACTGGAGAGTATTAAATTAGTGTCTTGGCTCGTTGTTATTAGTTGAGTTAAAGTTGAAAATTCTACGTAATAGATTGTGAATCTTACTTTGAGTTGGGTGATTTCCATGTAAAAATCACTTTGTTTTACTTTACTGTTTATTTTGCTTCACTTTTAAGGAAAATGATAAAGAACTAAGTTCATTGGTAATTCAACTGGACACTTAATCTAACAATTAATATTAGAGAAGGTTCTCTCACTCACAAGACTAACAGTTAGAGAGATCTTGGAAGCAAGATGAGTGTTCCATCTGGAATTAATGAAGGACAATCAACTATCGGACCACACATGTTCAATGAAAAATATTACAATTGGTGAAAAGGAAGAATGGAAGACTTTCTGACAGTTGAAGACTATGAACTATGGACCATAGTGAACCGAGGTCCATTGACTGCAACTAAACAAAATACACAAAATGAAACAGTTCCTAAGAACCCCTCTGAATTTGTGGAAGTAGATTTCAGAATGATGGAGAAGAATGCAAAGGCTAAGAAAATCCTTATTTATGGACTTGGTCCTGATGAGTACAGTAGAATTTTCTCGTGCTCTAAGGAAAAATAAATATGGGATGCACTCCAAACTACTCATGAAGGAACCAACTAAGTGAAGAGACCGAGGAGAGAACTACTTATGAGAAACTATGAGCTCTTCTCCATGAAGGAGTCTGAGCCCATGCAGGAGATGATGAACAGGTTTACCATAACAATTAATGAGCTAAAATCACTTGAAAAGGTATTTACCTCAGAAGAGTCGGTCAGCAAAGTTCTAAGAATCCTTCCAGCTTCATGGGAATCAAAAGTCATAGCAATCCATGATACCAAGGAGCTGGAAAAAATCTTACTTGATGCGTTGGTTGGAAATTTAAAGACTCGTGAAATAAGGAAGATACAACTGCACAAGGAAGAACCAACGAGAGATAAGACCTTGGTCTTTAAAGCTTCTGAGGAAGATGAATCTGACAATGATGATCCTGACCTAGAAATGTTTGCTATGTTTAAGAGGTTCATGAAAAACTCCAAAAGTATATCTAAGAGAGAGACCAGCGGTAAGCCAAATCAAATTGACAAAGCTAATTATGATGGGTCCTACAAGTGTAGCAATCTAGATCATATGGTCAAAGACAGCCTAATGTGGGAAATTGAGTGGAGGAAAGAACGAGCTGAAAAGGAGAAACAAGAGAAGATGAGAGAAAATGGTTCTTACAAAGGAAAAATCCTAGGTAAAGGATTCACTGAAGTAGTGAAGCTAGCCTTATTAGTAGCATACGAGGACTGTGGAAGTGATAAAGAGGAAGAAAAGGAGGATGAAGCTATAAGTCCCTATGCTGTAATTGATGAACATTAAGCAGTGGAGACGGTTCCTTCAGTACAGTTTGAAATGCATATTGGAAGACCTCGTCTATTTTATGGACACTGCTATGATGAATGGAAGCTACGAATGGAAATGTTCTTTCAAGACACTAACTTGACCTATGGGTAATTGTCAGTCATGGACCAATTCTCCTTGTCAAAATGGATGGTGAAAGTAACAAGTGCAACAAAAGAGAAGAATAATACGATGATGAATATCGTCAGCTAGTCCAGAAAAATGCTAAAGCAAATTACATGCTTTACAGAAGCTTGCCAAGAAATATTATCTATAAAGTGTCGTCTTGCATCTCTTCCCATGATATATGGAGGACCTTGAAAGCTGAATTTGGAGATGAAAACATCGAACTGGCACTGATAACAATTGAAGAAACCTAAACAGAAGAAGAAGTGATAGGAATAATGGCCATGAGTGGTTCATAAACTGAATGTGAAACAAACCAGGTATGTATCTCTAACTTAAAAGTAAACATTCATGCGATGTCTAAAAAAAACCGATGGCCATAATTGTGACCATGATGAGTGAAATGGGTAAAATGAGTGCTGGAAATGATTAGTTAATAAGCAATCTTTCATTTCTCAAACCTGATCTTAAAGAGCTTGAATCTGACAATGCTAATCTAGAGGAACATGTCAAGGTCCTTAAGAACCGGGTTCTTGACCTCATTTCTAAGAATGAGAAGTCTCCTGATATACATGGTAAGGGAAAAATGAGTGATCTGTAGAATAAGCCTGGAAAATAATTAAAAAGGGTTAAAGATATTCTTTGTGATATCGAATGTAGGAATAAAGTCCTGCAAGAAAATCTAGAAAAAGGCTAATTATGAAATATCTAGACTAAGAAAATGGCATAGATCTTCAGATGCCTTGAATTGGCTAAATGAAAAGTGCAGCTCTAAAAAATAAGGAATTGGATACACAAAACTCGTTTCCAAGTTTGATCCAAAGTAAATAGGAATTTCTGATAATAAAATCTGCACTCATTGTAGAAAGGTAGGACACATTAGAGACATTCGTCCTGCCTTAATTCATGCACAGTTTAGAAACACCTTTAGTATTGCTAAAAATGTGAAGAAGAAGGGGGATCCAAAAGCAAAGCCTTTTATCCATTCTAAGTGTATTAAGGTTAATAATAAAATAGCTTCTAATACTCTTCCCTTCTGGGCATGAAGAGATCTTATTCATCCTTTTTCAAACAAAGAGGGGCCCAAGTTTGTATGGGTTCCCAAGACTACTTGTGATTTTTGGTGCAGGCTAAAGTGAGAGGGAACAATCAAGACTGGTATCTTTACAGTGGATGCTCAAGACATATGACTGGAGAAAAGAAAAACCTCCTCTCACTGACAGCCTTCCAATGAGGGAGTGTGTCATTTGGAAATGGGAAAAAGGGTCAGATAACTGGTATTAGCAAGGTTGGTAAGTCACTCTCTCATGCTATAGAAGATGTGTATTATGTGGTAGTACTTAAACATAATTTTCTTAGCATTTCTCAAATGTGTGGCAAAGGAAATGAAGTAAAATTCAATTCCAAAATCTGCACTATCACTAAGCTTGACACTGATGAACTTCTATTAAAAGGTAAGAGACATAACAATGTTTACAAGATATATATTATGTTTCTTACCCATAGTGAGCACACATACTTAAGTGTAGTGGAAGATGACTCATTGCTACGTCATAGAAGATTGGGTCACGACGGTCTTTCTCAACTCAACAAGTTGGCAGCAATGGACTTGGTCCTTAGTCTACCAAAGTTGAGTTCTCCTCAGGCAATGTCTGTGATACATGTGTTAGAGGGAAATATGTACGGTCACCTATTAAATCTTAAAAGGTTGTCAGCACCTCCAAACCTCTAGAACTTCTTCACATTATGTGGACCAATAAGAGTAAGGAGCATAGGAGCTAAGACGTTTGTTTTTGTCATTGTGGATGACTTCTCCAGGTATACATGGACTCTATTTTTGAGATATAAAGATGAAACCTTTGATGCTTTTTATGTATTTGTTAGAGTGATTCAAGAGAAACTGTTTTGCAATGTATTAAGTATAAAAACAGATCATAGAACTGAGTTTGAAAATTCCAAATTCCTTGAGTTCTGCAACTCACATGGTGTTGATCATAATTTATCTACACCTAGAATTGTGCAACAAGATGGGGTTGTAGAAAGTAATAGATCCCTAAAAGACATAGGGATGACCATGCTGATTGCTAATGGACGGCCTAAGAGTTTCTAGGTTGAGGCAATCATTGCTGCTTATTACTTGCTGAACATGTGCATGCTCAGACCTATTCTTGAGAAAACTCCCTACAAGTTACTTCGAGGGAAAAATACCAACATTACTCATCTAAGAGAATTTAGGTGCAAATGTTTTATGCATAATAAAGGCAAGGAAGCTCTAGGTAAGTTTGATGGCAGAAGTGATGATGAAATTTTCTTGGATTACTCTCCGCATAGTAAGGCTTATAAAGTTTTTAATAAAATAACTATGTGCGTAGAAGAATATGTTCATGTCATTTTGATGAATCTAACAATTTGGCTAAGAAAGGTCTACAGGATGAAGACTATAATGTAGGACTCACTGATGATGGAGCTTCTAAGAAATATGAACTTCAATCTGAAGATGGATCCAGAGACGAAGAGGAAATTGATTGTGATCATGAGGACCAAGAAGAAGAAAGAACTACTATGACTGCTCACCAGACTGATGAAGGTATACCTACTGAACCTGTTCCTTTCTATCACTCCTTCGGTGAATCTTCTCTAGGTATGCAGATCAGGCCATGCAAACATCAAAGTTCACATCCTCTTGAGAATATCATCTCTGATCCATATGTAGGAGTGAAAACCAGGACATCCCTGAGAAATCTATGTGCACTCACAGTATTTCTCTCCCCAGTTGAACCTAAGACCATCAAATAAGCTCTAAAGGATCCAGATTAGATTATAGCCATACAAGATGAGCTAAATCAGTTTGAAAGAAGCAAGGTCTGGCACTTGGTGCAAATACACAAGAACAGAACTATAATAGGTACTAGATGGGTGTTCAGAAACAAGCTAGATGAACAAGGAAATATCATAAGTAGCAAGACCAGGCTAGTGGTTCATGGATACAATCAAGAGAAGGGCATTGACTATGATGATACGTTCACACCTGTAGCTATAATGGAAACTATAAGAATGCTAATAGCCTTTGCTGCACACATAGAGTTCACCTTGTATTTTATGGATATAAATAGTGCATTCTTGAACAGATATATGAAAGAGGAAGTATTTGTCAAACAAACTCCTGGGTTTGAAAGTGAAGAATTTCCTGGGTATGTGTTCAAATTAGATAAAGGCATGTATAGACTGAAATAGGCTCCAAGGGTTTAGTATGAAAGAATCCCAAAATTCTTCTTACCCAACAAATTTGTAAGAGGAAAGGTGGACAACACTCTGTTTCTGAGGAGCAAAGGCAAGAATGTTCTGATTGTGCAAGTATATGTGGATGACATTATCTCTTGGCTACCAAAGAAGCAATGTGCAAGGAATTTGTTGAGATTATGGGGAATGAGTTAGAAATGAGCATCATGGGTGAACTAATATTCTTCCTGGGTTGCAAATCAAGAAAACACCTCCTGGAAGCATGATACATCAACATAAATAGATCAAGGAATTGTTGAAGAAATTCAACATGGACTCCTCTAAGTACATTGACACTCTCATTGCCATTGCAACAAATATGGACCATGATGAAGAAGGGAAAGTGTTGTACAAAAACTATATAGAGGAATGATTAGGTCACTATTTTACCTCACAACAAGCAAGCCTGATGTTGTATTCAATGTCAGACTGTGTGCAAGATTTCAGGCAAATCCAAGAGTCTTACCTCAGGGCTGTCAAGAGGATACTAAGATATCTCAAGGGGACTCCTGACCTATTCCTATGGTATCCATAGGGTATAGTTTTGATATAGTTGGTTATGTTGATGCTGACTGTGCGGGTTTTCATGTTGACGGGAAAAATACTTTAGGAACAGTTCAATTGGTAGGTTCTTGTCTAGTTTCTTGGGGAACAAAGAAGCAAAATTCAGTGGATTTATCGACAACTGAGGCTGAATATGTGGTAGCAGTATACAGCCATGCTAAGTTGCTATGGATAAGAAAACAACTAAGGGACTATGCTAATTTTGTTGATTATGTTCCCATTTCTTGTGTCAATACTAGTGCTATAAACATTACTAAAAATACATGTTAGCATAGAGAACCAAGCACATTGACATTAGACTACACTTTCTCAAAGACAATGTTGAAAAGGGGAATATATCAATTAACTTATGTAAAACGAAAGATCAAATTTCATGTATTTTTACTAAAACTCTGGGTAGGGATCACTTTGAAAGGAATAGACTAGAACTAGATCTAATCAATACTTCCAACTAGTTTCCCTAATGATTGGCTTGAAAAGGTATAATTAGATGTAGATAGTCAAGTACGATTTGTTTGATTAAGCCTCGTGCTTGTATTAAGCACACATACATGCTTATAAAAATCCGGTTGATGACTATGTTACATTATACTAATTTGTAGTGTTGAACCTTTATTGTAGAAACAAGTAAGGAGTTACTAAGAAGTTGGTTCTTCAACTCAGGTACGTGCCATCTTGTCTTAACTCACAGGGACTTAATATCCTAAATTATTGTTGTTCTCAAACTTCTAATCATGTTAGCATCTCTTCTAGTATTCATCTAGTCAAAAAGAAAGGGGGAATCCTAGAGCAATCAAAGCCTGAAATCCTACAGTCAAAGTAACCGTTACAAGAGTCCCGTTAGAACTCAAATTCAGTTTTTTTCTCTCTTCTAGTCAAATCAGGAGTAACGTCTTTAAAAGCCCCTGATGATAAGCTTCTCAAACTTCGTTGTTTTTCTCAAACGCTAAGCACGAATCAAGAACTAATTATCTCTTCTTCCTTCATCGATTTTCTTCTCTGATCACCATGCCTAAATCCAGCAAACCCCTTCTAAAGCCAAATCATCATCCAAGACTGAAACCAACTCAAAGAGCATGAAGCCTAAATCAAAGAAAAGTGTCAAACCATCAAGTGAACCTACACCAACACTTGCTCCTTCTTTATCAATATCCTCCACTGTACCTACACCATCATCCCCCATTCATAATACTCTCACCTTCTCCACCTCCACTGCACCTCCACTTCCAAATCAACCAGCCATGTATCTGTGCCTACTGCCAAAAATACTTCTAAGTCAACCAAGATAAATGCCACTCCAAGAAAATCTGTCAAGAATGTCAAGGTAGTGCCTGATGCTACTGCTCAAGTAGACACAGTGGTCAAAGAAGCTATGGTTCAGGGGGAATCAATGCATTCATTGCAAGTCAAGTACAACCACCTCCTTCAAGATTATATGTTCTGGTATCTGCTATAGATGGTGCACCCTTAGACACTCTTCCACCCATAAGTGATACAAATGGAGGAATTCATTGTAGAAAAAAGTGCAAAAAATCTGGAGAAAGAGGTAGATACTGCTACTGTGATGCCTATGGCTGAGGGGGAAGCAAGTAAAGAACCTGTGCGATAGGAGGATTTGATGGTCTTTCATTCAGTTGGACGGAGGATGAGGATGATAATAGGGGTGAAAAGGAAGAAGAAGTTGTGGGTAGTCACGTGGAACATACTACTCAAGACATAACTAATGAAGAGGAAAATAGTGAAAATGAGAGAGATTCTGGTGAAGAGGAGAGTGAAAGAGAAGATAGGATAGGTGAACAAGTGGATGATTCTGAAAAAGAAGGAAAGAGTAGTGAAGAAGAGGATAACTCTGAGAGTGAAGGTGAGGATCAAGAAAATGCAAGTGTGAGTGAAAGAGTGGATGAAGAAATTGAGGAAGAGAATTAGAATATGAGTGACGAATTTGAAGGATATATGACCATTGGGAACACTGTCATAGCCCATTTAGAAGAAGCAAGTGGAGAGAAAAGGACTGAAGAATCTGGGCCTTTGTTAACTCCTTTCACTGGAGATGAGGAGGTCAAAAAGATGAGTTGCCCTTGTCTGAGGTAGGGAAGAAACCCAAGAAGACTTCCGTGAAAGAAACAAAGTCTACAGTACCAACAAGAAAAGAAGTGGCTCCTCCTGCCAGGACCCCTCTTACAAGGAGTAAAAGAGTTGTTGTTGATGAACAAATCATTAGAGAATCCAGAGGTGTCAAGAAGCCAAAGAAACAAGCTTCAATTATGGAACATGTGGTTGAGTTGGATGGAGAAGATGAGTCTGAGTCTGCTTTGCCAGAAAAGTCCTCTACACAAAAGAGAAAGGTTACCTAAGCTGCAAAAACTGATACTCCATCTATAAGGGCCAGTGGAGGAAATAAGAGAAAGAATGTGTCATCTGTGATTGATAGACTCACAGAGTTCAGGAACAGAAAGTTCTTAATGGGAGGATTCTTGCAAATACTGATGAAAAAGAGATGGCTCAACTGGTTAAAAATCTTGAGTTAAAAGGATGCAAGCACATGTTTGTCAAAGATTTTTCCCTTTGTGTGTGTTCATGTTGTGGTGGAATTCTATGTAAACTTCCAATTTGATGGAAAGATAGTCAAAAGTAAGGTAAAGGGGTTTGGAATGGAGTTTGATGTTCGGGACCTAGGGATGCTTCTGAATATTTCTTCTTTAGGATTTGACAATTACCTGAAGAGATAATGGCCATCCATAGATAATGACGTTGACAAATTGTGGTCACAAGTAAGTTCTCCCAAAATTTTGGACTGGATGCTTCCCGGAAGGTGTACAAGACTGATACGATCCCTTTCTACAAGCTACTGTTTCACTTTGTCAATTCATGCATTATGCAGAGGTCTAAGAGAAGGCATGAAACTACCTTGTTGGACATGGTTGTAATGGAACTGCTTGACATTGGTAAACCTATCAATCTCCCTAGCCAGATGATTCAACATATGGCAAGAGTTGCAGATACCTCTAAGCCTAAGCATGTTATTCCTTATGGCTTCATGTTGATTAAGTTGTTTGACAAGCTCAACATTGCCTTGACAGAGCTTAATTATGGGAATCACAATGATGTTTAGGATGTTTTTACCCTCAAGCAGTGTGTCTATGAGGAGATTAAGGCGAGGGAATCAATAGGATCTGTTATTCTACCGGGAAGCAACAGGGCAACAAAGTTAAGTAAGAGGTTGGAATTGGTTGTTGAAGAGAATCCTAAGCTTCGTGAAGACAATGATGAGCTAATAAAAGAAACCATGCAGCTTAGGGAAGAGATAGAGAAGCTCATTCCCAATAGATTGCCACTCTTGTGAAAGCATTGACCCCTCTACCTCTCACCCATGAGCTTGTTCTTTACTAGTGTCCTTTGATTATTTTGCTATCCCAGTGATGCTAGTATGGGTAGCTTGCAGTATGTTTAGTTTATTTTGTTCTGATAGTTTAAGACAAGGCCCTGGGCTTATTTTGGCACTACTAAATGGCTTCTCTTTCACTGTTTTAATGCTTCATACAATATTGGATCATCATCCTAGTTTGTTTGCCTTGATAATTCTTGAGCTCTTTGTGTAGCCTTTTTAAGGCCTTGAATTTTAAATTAACGGTGCTTCATATGTCTAATATCTTTTTATTTTTTTTCGATGATGCGAAAGGAGGGAAGATAAGGTTGGGGGGTTGTGATATGTCTGTTTTTGATACTTGTTGTAATTACCTGGTTCTAGTGAATCTATTTGTTTATGGTACTTGTTATGATTACATGATTCTAGTATGTACAAAGTTTGTCATCATAAAAATGGGAGAATCTTTTGTGTGTTGAGATTTTGATGATTAACAAAGTTTACTTAGATGAATGTTCAAAGAACCAGGTCCTAAATGTAGCTGCTTACTTGTTCTAAGAACCAACTCCTCAGTGTAAAGGACCAGCTCCTTGGTTGATGGTTGTACGTTTGTACAATATAATAACTTTATCTCAAAGTCACCCATGCGATAAGGGTTGTTGCACAAGAAGATACGAATATATCAATAAGAGACAACAATCTCAAAATTTGTGGAGTCCTTAGAATAGTAGGAGTCCTATCAAACAAGAAGTCGTCTATGCATAGGACTCCTAGAAGATCATGAAATCCAGGCGTTCAAATACTATCTATTTTGGACTTCTTCTTTTTATTTTTTACACATCAACTGAAGAACTACATTTGTTTTACTCTAGTCGAGTTACAAGCATTGTGTTCTTCTTGAGTCAGTCTAGTGAATGTGTTTTAGGAAATTCAGTTGTAACCAAAGTGTCACAAATAATTAGTGAGTTGGAGGGAGAGTGTTTGCTATAAAAGTTAGAGTAACTAATAAATCAAATAGCCATAGTAGGAGTACCGGAGAGTATTAAATTATAGTCTTGTAATTGATACATTTTGGCTCATTATTTTTAGTGGAGTAGAAGTTGAAAATCCTACACAATAGGTCGTGATGTTTTCACCTTTTGAGCCGGGTGATTTTTCACGTAAAAATCATTATATTTTACTTTATCAATTATTTTATTTCACGTTTAAGGAACACGATAAAGAACCAAGTTCTTTGTTAATTCATCCGGGCACTTAAGCTAACAATAAAAATATTAGGTTGAGTTGGACTCGTAGTACATGCTCTCCATCCGTCATTGTCTTTGCTCTATTTCTCAGTTGAATTATTGTTGGATCAACAAGTTAAATATTATCATAGACTAGATCCAACTTCCCTCTATTTTTTATGCTCTCCATTTCTTCAAGTTCCTAGTTAGATTGGAGACACTTATCATAAATAAAAATCAGGGGACGGGATTTAATTGATTAAAATAAAGTCCTAACCATGATTAAAGTATTTAATTTCTTATTTATCCATTCTCAAATAATATTTTTTTTCTTCTTTTGCTGTAAACTTATTATAGTATAGACCTCCCTTTTTCGTGCCAAAATAATTTACTATCAAGACAATACCGAAAATCATGGTACTAGAGAAAATCTTTCAGATTTTTACCATGGAAATCAATTCATTGTTAGATAAAAAATCAAAGGAAAATTTACCCTTGTATAAATCCGTGTAATTGTCCTTGTTTTATTTTTTTCTCCTCGTGAGAGCAGAAGGTGATAATGATAATGATTTAACAATTTCTTCTCCTTGTTCTCGTGTTTTGAGCTATTGATGCATGATATGTTGTTTTATTCAAGTTGTTGTGTGGTGATATATAGATGGAATCAAAACTATAGATTGTAATGGTTGCTAGATATTGAAAGATGGAATTTTTTTCCCCACTGTATTAAATATGCAAAATAACAGAGAAATGGCAACTCAAGTAAAGCCTCCAAATGGATTTATACTGTCCTATAACTTTTGTTGTCAGAGATTGAAATTTACTTCTAAAATTTCTCATTTTTAATGAGGATGTAAGAAAGTTTTATGGAAATGGAAAAAAATTAACTCACGGTAAGAAAACTACTAACGAGAAAGAAAGAAGGAATCTTAAATAATTGGTAGCTATAATTCTGAGATTGAAAAATTAAAGATATTATTGTGGGAATGGATAATAGAAGGAGCTAAATACCTTAATCATAGTTAGGATTTTATTTTATTCAATTAAATCTCATCATTTAGTTTTTATCCATCATAAATGTTTCCAATCATATGAAATGGAGGGAAGTTCTCATCCGTATTTGGCTGCTCTCTCTAGCTGAATTTAACTTGTTGAGTTCTAGCTTCTATTATTAATCGAGCTATTTTTCAACGAATCTTAACCTAATTAATTTTTATTTATCAAAATTATAGAGAATTTTATACAATCAAAATGCTACATGCTACAAAACCAACTAGAGGAAATTGCCTAAATTAAGCATGTCATGGTAACCTAAAAAAAGAGGGTAGATACCCTACTATAATTTGCCACACTAGACAGCGCATTAAAAATTATCTAATATAGCAAATTAGAGAAATCAGAACATGACAACAACATATGCGATCAAATCCTGTTATGTTGTACAAGTGGTTACTAATAGAATAAATAAATGCAAATAAAGAAGATTTATGTACTTTTCCATTGAATTTATTCTAGTGATTCCGGTATAATTGAATTTATATGTGATTTATAGATAAGTAAATTGATTTGATTATAAAATGATAAAAAAAATTAAACAACAATGTAAGACTTACCATTGAAATCAATATAAAACAACAGAAATCTTGGTTCCGTAAGCAGAACTTCTAGAGGCAGTCGTAACAGTATTAATAAGCAAAAAGGTAAAATATTATTGAACTGTTATCAGTGTATAGTATGAGCTTGTCAGTGCCTTCCCCCTGCAATAGTTGTTGAATTCATTATTTATAGTTGCACCTAGGGAACAAGGTCTTAGGATCAAATTCTTCTTAAATGTCAATTATGGGAGGCATTGAAGAATGCGTAACGGCAGGCTATGCCATATTCTCTGCAACAGACCGTGTACTTAATTTCATAGAATATTCTCCATTAAATGCTATCGGGTGGCAGGAATTTAATTTGTCTTTATGAGCAATATTCCTTTAGGGAGAAACTGGGATTATTGTCCTCGGGCTTGACTAATATTTGTCTCGTTTACCATTTGCATTCGGCTCCAAGTGTCTCTTTATTACGCGAGTATTTAATACGAACATATGTTACCCTATACAGATAGTCCCCTTGCTTTCCGGTGATACGTCCTTCTATCATCGAGAAGTTAGTGAAGAAACACATACCTTTCTTGGCAGAAAATTCTTTGATTATCTCTGAAAAGTTTCTGACGCTTGATTAGATGCACGTCTCTCCGCATTTAATGCCCCGAACACACGTCATCCCACAATACAACAATAATTTTGCCGATTCTCGAGGTAACTATAACTACAATTTTAGCCGCCTATTCTTTTACTTATACACTTCATTTACTTCTTTTACACTTCACAACCTCTTAGAACTCTTTCGACTTCTTTACTCAACTCCTTCTAACTTTCTTTACCCTTCCTCTGCAAAGAAACTCCTTACTTCTTTCTACTAAATATGGCTTCTTCTTCCAGAAATCCCAGTTCCTCAAAGAACAAAGCAAGTGTTGATGATGCTGCTCCTCCCTCTATGAGAACCATTACTCCTAGAAGTCTTATTACAACTAAGGACTTCAAAGAGAAATACCCTTCTGCTAACCCCCAACCTGGATTGTTGGCATGTATCCTTCTTCCATCCGTCCTTCCAGTATCCCTGATGTGAAGGAAGATTGTGGAGCAGTTTCTGACCTGGTGGAGCGGGTAACCTTCTATAAGAAGGCTTATACGTATGTTTATACGTATCCCCTTACTTTGGAGTTTTTCCTTCGTTACCAATTTTGCTTGGCACAAGTGAGCCTTTCGGTGTGGCGGACTATTTCTTATCTTCAGCGGCTATGCCAGGTGACGAGGGAAGGAGCTCTCCCTTGCTTGGCTGATGAATCTTTATTCCCCCAAGATCTTTCGTGAGGGAATGATAAACTTTACCAAACACTGACACCATGCTTTGCTCACCAGCATGGATGATGACAACGACCATGGATGGATGGAACCAGAGACATCATTCCGGCCACGACTCCATTCCTTCCTGAATTATGGAACCATACTCGTAAGTTCATCATTTTTCTTTTCCTCTTGTTAAAGATTGTCCCATGCTGTTATTGATCCTTCTTCTTTCACTATTTCAGTAACTCGATGGACACCACCAATGGTCAAAAGCTTCGACCAATGGGTCCAGAAGATTTTTCATATCATGAAGTCCGAGATTCGCACGATGAAATAATTGGGCCTTAAATACGGGTGAAAGGCAAAAGATCATGGTAGGTCGAACTCATCTTGTTTTTACCTTTCGTATAGGAAAATTTATTAACCTTTCTCTCCTATTGAATTCAGGTCTACTCTAGGGCTTCGTTACCATCCTCGAGAAGGACGTATTAACTGACCCCTCAGATACGACAAGTTTGTTCAAGAGGCATTTGCCTGAACGGGTGTCCTCGTACCTGCTTCCGGTGCAAGTGCTTCCTCTCGGAGTCCCCAGCTAGAGAACAAGCAACAAAAAAGGCGACGCTTATCTTCAGCAGAGGGAAATAATAAGAAGGCTAAGAGCGCCTCGACCGAGCATGCTGTAGACACTGTAGTGATCGATGATGTTGGAGAAGCCAATGATGAAGGGGCTTCTCTACATACAAGACGACGACCTTCATTATCTCAACAAGATGCTTCACATGTCTAGTTGGTTACACCAGTCGAGGATGACGTCCAAGCACTCCGGGGGGGGGATGATATAGTGAAAGATTCCAACTCTCATTTTTGAGTCCTAGTTGTTGTTCCCGGTTCTATGACGTTGGGTACTGGTCTCTCCCTTCTTTGGTTGATTAGCTACAAGTAACTAGCCCTGCTTTTTCCCAGTTACTTCCCAACCTAATATGCCCATCACCTCCTTCTTCGCCACCACCAACTGCTACATCATCTCCACCAGTCGTGGACACCCGAGAGGAGAATGCCCCTCCTCCATAGTCCCCAGTCCATGGGTATTTGGGGCATAGTTATTCTGCCCCATCTGAAGATCCTCAAAAGAGGAGGAATGTTTCCCTCTCAGTTTCAACCGGATGCCACCTCGTGTCCCAGCCAGTGGAACTTTCTAATTATCCGAATCCTCTGGCTTCAGCAAAGGATAAGCATAAAATACAATCTATCTTGGGAGAGTGTTTGTTGAATAATGCCATGCACAACACACCATCGGTACGATGTTTTCTCTTTCTAATGTTTCTTCTAGCTTTGCTGTGAAAGGATTTTTGAGTTGAAATTTTGCTTTGCAGGCAAACTTCCTTGCTTCAGAGGGCATTCAAAAAGTGATCATTGATAAGGAGAAACACACCTCCAAGCGGAATTAATTGTTGGTCGAGCAGGATAAAAATTGTTGCTCGCCTCCTGGTACTAGAAGCACAAGCTACTGAGGCGGCTGAGTTGGAGGCTCGGTTGCAGCAAAGTGAACAAGAGGTAATCACCCTCGTCCAAGAGGCCGCCCTCTTAAGCGTTCAATTTGACGAAGCTAAGGCCAAGTGGGTCGAGGTCTAGAATGTAATTTTTACTGCATCTGATTGCTAGACTGCCTCTACTGAAAGATTGAATAACTTGGAGGCGACCTTGAACTCCAAAGATAAAGAAGTTACTGCTTCCAAGGAGAAGTATGCTCGATTGGAAGAGGCATAAGAGAGTTACGGAGCATAATAGAGTTTTTAACTCCACTGTACATGACCTTGATGTCAGCCGTCGGGTCGCTAGTTCTAAGCGGGATAACCTTTCGATCGAGGTTGACTATCTTAAGGAAGAACATCAGTACCGAGAAGCTTCCCTCATTGTTGAAAAAATATATTCTATGTACAACATGAGGAGAAAAAACGTGGAAGAGGCTAAGACGAGTGCCATTGACTTTAATGTCAAGATGCCCGAAGGGGTCTCCCGGTCCAACCTGATGCTACTGACTCTTCTGGTTCCGGTTTTGATTTCTCGGGAACTGAAGAAGAAACTGAGTGGGATAATGTTTAAGGCAAAGATGGCGAAGTCCAAGACCCCGGACCGAAACCCAAATTCTATCGGGGAAATTTGTTTTTATGGGGCTGACTGTGCAGTCCCTCGTCCTAATGATACAACTTTATTTTCGGTTGTTGTAGTCTCGATTGATGTGACAGTCATTTTTGCCATATTCTTATATCATCCCCCTGGTGTTCGAATGCCAAGAATGCGAATTTGAACACGAGAAGTCTTACTCCTTTGAATATTCCACCAGTGAATGGTTATATAATCTTTAGTTAGATGGAAAGCTTCACTTCCCTTTAGGAACTTTCGCTATCAAGCCAAATATTATCTAACAATCCCCTAGTATCTTGCCCTTGTGAACACTCGGGTAACCTTTGGCTCAATAACAAACTTTAGTTCCCAGTAGGAACTTTGCTATTGAGCAAGCGACTATCTAACCGCTCCTTAGTGGCTCGTTGCTTTTATGCCTTGTCATTTAAAGGTCTTATTTATACTAACGAAGCTTCCTTAGTAGTATGCTTTTCGTTGTTGGGTCGTTAAAAACCTTGCCAGGAAAACAAAATTGGGACAAAAACTGAACGATGGGAAAAAGAGTGCAGCACATACTTTCAATATAGGTGGTGCTCATCAGCAAAAGTACCTTTTGAGGTGTGCCACATACCAGCTGCTCGGAAATTTCGCTCTGTCTTGATTTTCCAATTCGTGTGATATTTTCCCAGTGACATTTGAAACCTGGTAGGGGCCTTCTCACATTGGACCTAGCTTTCCTACGAGCTCACGATTGTTCTGAGTTACTATTCTTAAAACCAAGTCCCCTACTTTGAAATAACAGAGATTGGATCTTCGTGTGTAATATCTTTCCATTCTCTATTTTTGGGTTGCCATCCTTATGTGCACCAAGTAGTCGAGCAACTCCAATTTGACCAACAGTGCTTCGTTGTTTGTTTCATCATCCGCTCGGGAATACTTCAGGGAAAGTTCTCCTACCACCACTCGGATCAAAGATTCTTCTCCCTATACAAGAGAGGAAGGTGTCTCCCTCATGCTTTACTTGGATGTTGTTTGATATTCCCATAACACTCCTGGTAGATCTTCAAGCCATTTGCCTTTAGTTGCTTCCAATCTCTTTTTGAGATTTTGGATAATCACCTGGTTTGTTGATTTTGCTTGACCGTTTGCACTCGGGTGATAAGGTGATGATATGATTATTTTTTACTTTTAGGTCTTCAAGGAACTTCATGAATTTCGCGCCAATAAACTATTTCCCGTTGTCGTAGGCTATCTCTTTGAGAATTCCAAATCTGCAAAATATATTTTCCCATAATAAATCTACCACTTCGCATTTGGTGATTTTCTGGTAAGGACCTGCTTCAACCCACTTAGAAAGGTAGTCAGTTAAAATCAAAAGAATTCTTACCTTATCGGGTGCCAGTGGCAGTGGACCGACTATGTCTATTCCCCACTTCATGAATGGCCAAGGCGAGAAAACCGAGTGTAGTAGTTTTGTCGGTTGATGTACCAACAGTGCATGGCATTGACACTTATCGCATTTTTGAACATAAGACTTTGTGTCTTGTTCCATCTAGGTCCAGTAGTATCCTATCCTAATTAATTTTAGCACTAAGGAATCCGTGCCTGAGTGATTCCCGCAGCTCCCATTTGTGGACTTCTCTCATGAGCTTCGGAAGCTCCCAAATATTGGGCCAATAGGCCTTGGAAATATGTCATATACAGTTGATCCCCCTTGAAGTTGTATCGAACTGCTTTGGTGTGCAACGCCTGAGATTCCTTGGGATCTTTTGGAAATTTTCTGTGCAAGAGATAGTCAATGATATCATTTCTCCAGTCCCAGACAAAATTAGTCGTATTTACTTCGTATAGCCATTTGTATCCAATAATGAGTACATAAGCTACATACTGTACCGTAGTCCGATCCCTTCATTCCTGTGGACGATTCCATATTTATTAATGAGTCTGCCTCTGCATTTTCTTCCCTCGGGATGCGGGTAATTGACCATTCTTTGAACCATGTGAGAAGAGTTTGGACTTTCACTACATATTTTTGCATGAGATCCTCTTTGGCTTCGAAGATACCGTAGGCCTGATTTACTACCAGTTGGGAGTCCCATTTCATTTCTATGACCTCAGAGTCTAGTCCCCGAGCTATCTTGTTCCCTGCAATCAAAGATTGAGTTGTTAGTTAGAGGAACAATCGTTCTAGCATGCCTTAGGATTTTCCCGAGGGCGCGATTAGCACAACGCTGAGCCCAGACCGTTTCTATAAAGCCCCGTAAAAATTTTCCTAAATACCAAGTTTCGTGGTGCTTGAGTAGGTGTAGTCGTCGCGGTCCGGACTTTTTGGGTTGAACAATGCGATGAGGAGTTGAAGGAAAATGTTTTTCATAGGGGATTTTCTACGTCCCATTATCCGGTCGTATAATCACTCAGCGGGCCGCAGAATGGCCATAGAGTGAGGCAGTTTTTTGGGTCAATTTTTTATGTCAATTTTGTGGCCAATTATGCGACCGCAAAACCATTTCACGGGCCGCACTTTGATCGCATAAGCAGCCTTGATTTTTTGTGGAGGGAGATTTTGCGGCGCATTATACGACCACTGCATAACGGCCGCAGAGTGAAGCAGACCATCCCATTTCCGGAGAGCATTTTTCGTAGCCATTTCGCAGACCGCATAATCATATCCTGTTCCAGAGCTTCATTTTTGGGTTTTATAACCCGACCTTCTTTCGTTAAATAGAGGCCATAATCAATTTTGAGCAAAATTTCTGATAATTTTAGATGAGAAAGAGTGCTTAGAGTGGGGGAGTGACCTTTAACCTATTATCCATCAGTTGTTCCTCAATCATTGTAGATTAACAAGGAAAGTATTCATCCTAAAGGTAAGAATCTATGCACTAGATCTTAATTTCGAAATTCTACTAAAAAGGGGATAATTAGAAAGACAGTTATTGGATGTGGGATTGTTATCTTGAATGCATGTGTTATCAAAGAATGTAGAAAGGTTTTGAGCTAAAAATGGTAGAGAATGGTTTGAGGGGTGATGGATTATTTCATAAAAAGGGCCTTAAAAACCATAATGCACAGCTAGTGTTTGATAATATGCTCAAGTGAGGTACAATCATGGTCATCTTCCTCATTTTTGTTCAACTTGTTATATTTCTAAAAATAGATTGAAGTTTCTAAGAGCTCCGGAACATTTTAAAGTTTAAGGAAGCTCAATTGAGGTATGTTGGCTAAACCCCTTCTTCTTAGAATCGAATCCCACAGTGTTTATGTAATTGGTATAAGTCCCAATTGATCATTATAGAATTGGCTATTCCGAATGTGCTTGTGTTGAAGGATATATATTCAATATGTATTCTAAATGCTTCATCATGTCACTTTATCATTTGAGGATGTGTTAAAATATGGAATATGTGTTAAAAATGTTAAGACTTCAAGTCAAGATCGAATGAAGGTTATTATGCCAAATTATATTAAAAGCCTCTATGTGCCTATGATTAGCGAAGTTGCCCATATGTGTATTTAATGTCTTGAATGGAAAGCCTTATTGTTGTTGATAATGATAATGATGTTTGAATGTGGAAAAAAGGGAAACTGGAATTATGAAATACGGTCAAGTGCCAATAATGACTTTATAATTGCGGCCCCTAGTGCCAATGAATTGAAAAAATATGAAAGAAGCATAAAGTGAGATGATTGATTGAAAAAGGTAATGTCTCAGGTGAGACGGCCTAGACGATTGGGAAGTGATCGGATGCCATGCCGCACACATGGTGGTGAATATTCTGGAAATTATTATTTGAATTGTGGTTATGGTTGATGTCTCAAATAAGATAACCTAGCCGATCGGGTCGTGATTCGGACTCCCTGTAAGAATACAGTGGTATTGTGAGTTATGGTATGTCGGCACTAAAGATCTCCCAACCTAATATAATGGAAATTTAGTTGAAAAATTATGAGATTCTTAACTTGATGTTTCGTATTGTTTGAGGTTTCTATTGATTTCATGATTGTTCCTCCTTGTATTATCGTTCATTCTATTGAGATAGTGTTTAGTTAAACATACTAGTACTATTCAACGATACTAACATCCCTTTTACTAGGGGCGCTGCATCTTTAAATAGATGCAGGTGGTAGCAGACAGTGTTGATTAGTGATAGTGATACATCCTCTTCCCAGCAGACTTGGTGAGCCCCACTTCATTTTAGGATCATGTATTGTATATTTTGTTCATCTCATTATCGCGATAGTGGTACATCCTCTTCCCAATAGACTTGGTGAGCCCCTCTTCCCAGCAGACTTGCTGGCACTATCATAACACTCTTTTGTATCTTTTAGAGGCTCCGTAGACACAATGTGGGTTGTACATGGGTGTTAGATAAGTCAAACAAGGTATGTTGTGTTTTGATCACTTGCTCCACATAAACCATAAGAATGGGTGTATTTTAAGACTTAAAAATCATGTAACTAATGAAATGATTTAGTATTGTATACATGATCTTCCTATTGTCCATTAATGAAATTATGTCTTCTCTTTATCATGGGTGAGTTGGTAGAAAGTATCTAACAGGCTTGCTTGATCGGCTTCACTCGGTTGAGCACCGATCGCGCTTCCCGAGTTTTGGGCATAACAAACTTGGTATTAGAGCCTAAGGTTTTAAAGTGTCCTACGATGTCTCGAAGCCGTGTCTAGTAGAGTCCTCTTTATCGGTGTGTTTTCAAGCACATCTATAAGTTGGAGGCTACTTGGACATTTAGGAATAATACCCATCTTTGATATTCTGGATCGTGCAATGAAACTGATTGTGAAACTGTTCCTACTCTAACTTGTGCGTTCCTTTAATTTTCGGTACATAGAACCTAAGAAGAGAACAAGAAATTTCCAAGGAGTCAATGCCACATCAGGAGTGGCAGTTGACCCTTTATTTGATGATGCGACTGAATACCTGAGGGGAGAGGATAATCCCTCGACTGCTACACTGCCTGATTCCTCTACACCTGACCAGGCCACACCAGTTCCTACACCTACTGAGGGTGGAACGGTTCCTCCAACTGATATTCTCGTTCCACATCCAGCCCCAGCTTCTGGTTCTGGTATTTCTGACGGGGATCTTAGGGGAGCCATCCAGATGCTGACACAGATAGTGGCTTCTCTAGCCTAGAGATCAAACATTGCACCCACTTCTTCTAACGAACAAGGGGATTCTAGTGGTTTCGGGGTGAGCAAGTTTCTTCAGTTGGATCCTCTGGTGTTCACGGGTGTTAATCCCGAGGAGGACCCATAGGACTTCATTGATGAGATTCATACAACTCTCCAGGTTATACGTGCTACTGAGACGGAAGGAGTGGAGTTGGCCTCCTACCGCTCGAAAGGGGTGGCCTATTCTTGGTTTGAGCTGTGGGAGGACTATCGGGAGGAGGGGAGCCCTACAGCGTGGTAGAGTAAGTTTGCTGACGCTTTCATGGACAATTTATTGCCTACTGAGACTACCAATAGGGCTTGGTGCATCTAGGGGTGGTGCGTAGAGTTCAGGAGGACCCAATAGTTTTTATGCTATGAGTGGTCGCTAGAGTGCAAGGGCTTCTCTAGATGTTTCCACGGGTATATTGACTATCCAAATTCATGATGTATATGCTATTATTGATCATGGTTCCACATTTTCCTATGTTACCCCTTATGTTGCTATGGAATTTGGGATGAAATCGGAACAGCTTCCTGAGCCCTTCTCTGTATCTACTCTGGTTGGCGAGTCTATTATGGTCGCGCGGGTTTATATAGGTTGGGGTTGTCATGGTACGTGGTCAGGACACCGTGTCCGATCTCATTGAATTAGGAATGGTTGATTTTGATGTAATTATGGGAATGAATTGACGTTATTCGTGTTTCTCGAAGCTCGATTGCCAAACTAGAATTATGAGGTTTGAATTTCCAAATGAGCCAGTTGTTGAATGGAAAAGGGATAATGTGATGCCAAAAGGTAGGTTTATTTATTACCTTAAGGCCACGAAGATGGTTAACAAGGGGTGTATCTATCATTTGGTCCGGGTTACGGACACCGATGATGAAGCACCTACACTCGAATATGTATCAGTTGTGAATTAATTTCTGGAGGTCTTTCTTGATGAGCTCCTTGGGATACTGCTAGACTAGGAGATTGATTTTGGGATTGATGCGATGCCAGGCATGCAACCTATATCTATTCCTCCCTATATGATGGCACCAGCAGAATTGAAGGAGCTAAAAGAGCAATCGAAGGATTTGTTAGAGAAAGGCGTCATCCGACCAAGTGTGTCGCCTTGGGACGCACTGGTTCTCTTTGTAAGAAGAAAGATGGATTACTGAGGATGTGTATTGACTACCGACAGCTTAACAAAGTCACAATAAAAAACAAGTACCTGTTACCAAGAATAGACAATTTGTTTGATTAGTTACAGCATGCTAGGTACTTCTCCAAATTTGATTTACGATCCGGGTATCACCAATTGAAAATCAGGGAGAAGGATATTTCGAAAACAGCTTTCAGGACTCGGTATGGGCACTTTGAATTTTTGGTAATGTCTTTTGGGCTAAAAATTACGCGACAGCTTTCATGGATCTTATGAATAGAGGTTTCATGCCTTTTCTCGATTTATTTTTGATAGTTTCCATTGACGATATTCTTATGTATTCACGAGTTCAAGAAGACCATGTCGATCATCTCAGGGAAGTTTTGCAGACTCTTCATCAGCATCAATTGTACGCAAAATTTTCAAATGTGAATTTAGGCTCGAATCTGGCATATTCTTGGGTCATGTCGTCTCCAGAGAAGGAATTAAAGTTGATCCTCAAAGTATTGCAGCAGTGAAGAATTGGCCTACACCTATAACGCCAACTGAGATTCGCAGTTTCTTGAGCTTAGTAGGATAATATGGGAAGTTTGTGGAGGGTTCTCTACTCTTGCCTCTCCGTAGAATAAATTGACTAAGAAAGCTATTAAGTTCCAAGGGTCTGATGCTTGTGCAAGGAGCTTCCAGGAGTTGAAATCAAGAATGACTACGACGCCGATGTTGACCCTGCTAGAGGGTACAAATGGGTTTTTTGTATATTATGATGCTTCAAGTATCAGGCTTGGGTGTGTGTTAATGAACATGACATGGTTATAGCTTATGCTTCTAAGCAACTCAAGAATCATCAAAAGAACTATCCAATACATGACTTAGAACTTGCGGCAGTGGTTTTTGCATTGAAGATTTGGCATCATTATTTGTATAGGGTTCATGTGGATGTATTCAAGGACCACAAATCTTCAATATATTTTCAAATAAAGGAGCTGAATCTGAGGCAGAGAAGATGTCTTGAGTTACTCAAGGATTACGACGTCGATATTCTATATCACCCAGGGAAAGCCAATGTTATGGTAGATGCTCTTAGCCGGAAATCTATGGATAGTTTGGCTCACTTGGAGGCGTGTCAAAGGCCGTTGGCTAGGGAGGTTCATCAGTTAGCTAGTTTGGGAGTTCGTCTTGCGGATTCTAATGAAGGAGGGGTAATTGTGCAAAATAGCACTGAATCATTGCTTGTTGTGGAAATCAGAGAGAAGCAATATGACGATCCATTGTTGGTACAACTGTAGGATGGGATTCATAAACATAAAACTATGGATTTTACTCTTGGCATGGATGATGGTACACTAAGGTACCAAGGGCGGCTTGTGTTCCAAATGTAGACGGTCTTCGGGAAAGAATCATGACTGAGGCTCACACTTCTAGGTATTTCGTGCACCCAGGTTCTAGAAAGATGTATCATGACCTCAAGGAAGTCTATTGGTGGAATGACATGAAAAGGAACGTGGCGGACTTTGTGGCAAGAAAATAGAAAATAGAAATTACAATGTGGAAATGGGAATGATTAATATGGATTTTTTGGTAGGATTATCGCGTTCTCCGTGCAAGTTTGACTCAATTTGGGTAATTATGGATCGACTCATGAAATCAGTATACTTCTTGCAAGTTAATTCTACCGACACAGCTGGACAATATGCTCAGTTGTATATCATGGAAATAGTTAGGCCACATGGCATTCCAGATTCCATCATTTCTGGTCGAGGGGCTCAGTTCACGTCCAATTTTAGGAAGAAATTTCAGCAAGGTTTGGGTACTAAGGGGAATCTTAGTACAACCTTCCATCCACAGACTGACGGGCATGCAGAGCAGACTATTTAGACGATTGAGGACATGTTGTGTGCTTGTGTTCTTGACTTCAAGGGTAGCTGGGATGATTTTCCACTCATAAAGTTTGCTTATAACAGCAGCTTCCATGCTAGTATTCATATGGCACCATTTGAGGAATTATATTGTAGGAGATATAGATCCGCCATAGGGTGATTTGAGATTGGGGAAGTTGAGTTGATAGGACCGGACCTCGTACATCAGGCTATGGAAAAGGTTAAAATCATTAAGGAGCGGTTGAAAACTGCTCAGAGTCGTCAAAAATCCTATTCAGATATTCGTCAAAGAAGATGATTGGGTATTCTTAAAGGTTTCCCCCATGATGGGTATAATGCGGTTTGGAAGGAAGGGGAAATTGAGTCCGAGGTATGTCGGGACATAAAAAATCATTTAGAGGATTGGTCAGGTGGTGTACAAGCCTGAGCTACCACCCGAGATGTCATTAGTGCACCCAGTATTCCAAGTGTCTATGTTGAAGAAGGTAGTTGGAGATCCGTCAGCTATTGTGCCGGTTGAGACCATTGAGGTTAATGAAGAACTGTCATATGAAGAAATTTTAGATGTCATTCTTGATAGGCAAGTCGGAAAATTGAGGAATAAGGAAATTACCTCCGTAAAGGTGTTATGGTCAAACCAGCAGGTTGAGGAGACTAATTGGGAGGCCGAGGAAGAGATGAAAAAGAAGTATCCTTACTTGTTTGTATATATTTAACCTTTTTATAAAAATGTCGCCTATGGATTTTTGTTCACTTGTTCAGTTAATGTAAAGGTGTTCCTTTCTAAATATATTGTATATGAGGCCACATTTGGTGTTATTATGAGTTATGTTACGTCATTGAATTATATTTATGTTTTTAGGATGTGTTTCTGGGGCTCTCTGAAAGGTGGATAGGCCCAGTTAAGGGGGAAAGTCTGGCTTTTGGAAATTTAGGGAGTTAGTCAAATTTGGGGCTGCTAGTCTGTGGTATGAAAATTGAGTTGCATCAGATGCTATAGTAAACCTTGATCCTCATTCGAGACCTAATAATCTTAAGTGGGGGAAGATGTATGGCCCCGTAAAATGTTTCCTAAAAACTGGGGTTTCGTGGTGTCGGGGTAGGTGTGGATGTTATAATAGCAGAAGGAAATGTTTTTGCAGAGTTGGGAATTTTTGCGGCCCATTATGTGGACGAATAGTCGCTCTGCAGGCTGCAGAATGAATGCAGAGTGAGGTAGCTTTTTAACTCAATTTTGATATCAATTTCGCGGCCAATTATGTGACTGCATAACCATTTCGCGGGCCGCACTTTGATCGCATAATCAGCCTTGAAATTTTGTGGAGGGAGGTCCTGCGGCGCATTATGCGACCGCAGAATAGGTCTGCGGGCCGCATAACGGATGCAGTGTGAAGTAGGCCAGCCTAGTTTCAGAGACCATTTTTTGTTGTCATTTCGTGCACCGAAGAATCATTATGTGTTTTCATATACGACCGAAGATCCTGTTCCGGGGCTTTATTTTGGGTTTTATAACCCCGACACTCTTTCATTTAAATATAGACCATAGTCCAATTTGAGCAAATTTTGATACTTTTAGAGTGAGAAAGAGTGCTTAGAGTGGGGGAGTGACCTTTAACTATTATCCATCAATTCTTTCTTAATCATGGAAGATTAACAAGGAAAGTATTCATCCTAAAGGTAAGAATCTATGCCCTAGATCTTAATTTCGAAATTCTACTAAAAAGGGGATAATTAGAAAGACAATTCTTGGGTGTGGGGGTTGTTATCTTGAATGCATGTGTTATAAAATAATTTAGGAAGGTTGTGAGATAAAAATGGTAGAGAATGGGTTGCGGAATGATCGAATCATTCATAAAAAGGGCCTTAAAGACCTTAATGCACACCTAGTGTTTGATAATATGCTCAACTGAGCTAGAATCATGGTCATCTTCCTAATTTCTGTTCAACTTGTTATATTTCGAAAAATAGATTGATGTTGCTAAGAATTCCAGAACGTTTTAAATATAAGAAAGCTCAATTGATGTATGTTGGCTAAACCCCTTCTTCTTAGAATCGAATCCCACGGTGTTCATGTAATTTGGTGTAAGTCCCAAATTGATCATTATAGAATTGGCTATTCTGAATGTGCTTGTCTTGAATGATATATGTTAAATATGTATTCTAAATGCTTCATCATATCATCTAATTATTTGAGGATGTGTTCAAATATGGAATATGTGTTAAAAATGTTAAAACTTAAAGTCAAGATCGAATTAAGGTTGTTATGCCAAATTGTATGAAATGCCTTTATGTGCCTATGATTCCCAAATTGCCCATATATGTATTTAATGTCTTGAATGAAAAGCCTTATTGTTTTTGATATTTATAATGATGTTTGAATGTGCAAAAAACCGAAATTGGAAGTATGAAATACGGCCAAGTGCCAAGAATGACTTTATAATTGCGGCCACTAAGGTCAGTGAATTGAAAAGATATGAAAAAAGTATGAATTGAGATGATTGATTGAAAAAGGTAATGTCTCGGGTGAGACGTCCTAGCCAATCGGACCCCATGCCGCACACATGGTGGTGACTGTGCTGGAAATTATAATTGGAATTATGGTTATGGTTGATGTCTCAAATAAGATGACCTAGCCATTCGGGACATGATCGAACTCCGTGTAAGAATTTGGTGGTACTGTGAATTATGGTATGTCGGCACTAAATATCTCACAACCTTATATCACAAAAATTTACTTGAAAAATTTACAAGAATTTGAGGCTTCTATTTATTTCATGACTGTTCCTTCTTGTATTATCGTTCATTCTATTGAGATAGTGTTCAGTGAACCATACTAGTGCTATTCGATGGTACTAACGTCCCTTTTTTCGGGGGCGTTGCATCTTTAAATGGATGAAGGCGGTTCCATAGAAGGCAGTGTTGATTAGTGATAGTGGTACATCCTCTTCCCAACAGACTTAGTAAGCCCCACTTCATTCCGGGGTCATGTATTGTATCTTTTGTTGTCATTATCACATTTTGAGGTATAACTGGAGCCTTGTTGTCGGCACGCACTATCATAACACTCCTTTGTATCTTTTAGAGGCTCTGTAGACACAATGTGGGTTGTACATGGCTGCTAGATAATTCAAACGAGTTAGGTTGTGTTTTGATCACTTGCTCCACTCAAACCATAACAATGGGTGTATTTTAAGACTTAAAAATGATGTAACTACTGAAATGATTTAGTATTGTATAGATGATCTCCCTACTGTCCAATTAATGAAATTATGTCTTCTCTTGATTATTGGTGAGTTGGGTAGAATGTATCTAACATGCTTGCTTGATCGGGTTCACTCGGTTGAGCGCCGGTCACGCTTCCCGAGTTTGGGGCATGACACTTTCACATTGGAAGCTTTGTCCGTAAACAAAGTCCAAATTCGGGATGTTGATTCCAACACCATTACTACTTCCTTGGTAGTCAAAGGCAATTGTCCCAGACTTAAATCGGCCACAAAGTCGGCCAAAACTTGTGACTTAATCGCAGTCCTAGGTGTATACTCTTGTCAAATTTGCTCATTTCGACTGTCCACTTGAACAACCTACTTGAAAGTATAAGTTTATGAAGGATGTTCTGTAAGGTAAAAGTTGTCACCAAGGTTGTCGGGTGACATTGGAAATAAGTCCTGAGCTTCCGATCGGCGACCACAACATCTAAGGCCAATTTTTCCAGATGTGGGTAGCGAGTTTCTTCTCCCGTTAAAGATTTTTACTAACATAATAGATAGGAGATTGCATAACTTCATCCTCACGGACTAAAACTGTCAGGCCCCAAACCTGACGAGGCATGGCCGACACCCAATGCCATACTTGGCCCGAGTGTGCCACTCTGTCAATATAAACTCTGGAGGGGTAACCCTCAACTTAGGAAGATGAGGCCATATTCTAAATCTTATGAAAATATCATCTCTCTTATCTGAGGGGTAAACATACCCAATATATATATATATATATATATATAACTGTGGAGGCTAACGAAGCTTCCATGAACATCTACTGATATACAAACTATATAGGACTCGTCTACAATCCTCTAGAGATAACTAAACTATACCATCTCGGGACAGGGCCTCGACCTACCCATCACACCCATTTATATATAAAATGAACTCCAAGGTCTAGACCTGGTAACTCCGAGGAACTGGAGCTTACCAACCAAGTTGATGTTTGACTCTGTCTCCTGGGAAGGTCTGTCCAACTGTCAATGAGGACCTACAAGCATGAAATGCAACGTCCCCGGCAAAAGGGACATCAGTACAAAATAATGTACCGAGTATGTAATGCAACATAATAACTTAAAGTTGAAAAAACACTGTTAATATAATAAATGAAAGTAACTAGGAGTCAAACATAATGTGAGGATATGCTTACTTACTGACACTGACTCGACTCTCTCAATATAGTAAGTAAAATAGTTGACCGGCCTTATAAGTCTCGGTATATGTAACTGCTCTGCCGTAGTAGGCTCAGTCATAAGCGCTCGGCCATACTAGGCTCTATATCTCGTCCATCCTGGGATCACTCATAGGCGCTCGGCCACAGTAGGCTTGGTATATAACTCATCATCTAATCAGAGGTTTCCCAATAGGGGCCTGCCCATCAATTATAGCTCGATGGTGGTGAAAATACTATAATATTGTATATATAGACTCTCTTCTCTCTTTGTTGACAGAAGACAAAATAAAACTGAATATGAAATCCTGATAAGGGAGAATTATGTAACTTATGAGGCTAGGAAAATATATATATTCAGGAATATGAACTTATCTTTATGTCTCGTTATCAAACACATGTGGTTACTGGATCATGCCAAAATGAAAGAAAGGTTTAACCTTGACATACCTTAACTCTTTTGAGTCCTTAATAACTTCCAAGAAATTCTTCAAACAACTAAACTTAATCTACCACAGCATAAGGAGATTCAAAATCAGTGCTGAGTAAAAGCTAAGTTCGCAACTTAAACTTGTAGCTCGGTTACGTAAATTTGGGCAGCATCTCCCCTGTAACAAGGACCTCCTCCAATACCATATACCAAAAACACCAATAACAAAACAATAACAACATATATGAATCATTTTCCAACCTTATCTCCATCACAAAATAGCCCTCACACCCTAATCACTTCATACATAAAACGACAACAAAAGTAGTGTCAAATAACCTAAAAATGTAACGACGAATGACCATCCCACCATTAAATCATTATGTGGTGTTTCTTAAATATATGTAATATCTGAGGTAACATGATAATTACTTTATATACTTCCAATGATGATCTCATTTTTGGTCTTACATTAGTTTACTTACGACGCACTTTTACGTACAAAAACATGGGGTGTGACAAAAATGACACTTATTGCTACCTCCGAGACTGCTAGGTATATCAACAGCTATTCTCCATCCTCCAGTTTTGCCAATAGCGTAGAAATCAATAAATACCTTTTCAAAACCTTCTAACACTCTAGAGTCCATTCGAAGTTGTTCTTCTTTTTGAGGAGTGAAAAGAAGTGATAGCATTTTTCTGAACACCAGGAAATGAACATTCTTAAAGCGTCTAGTCTTCTTGTCAACCTTTGAACCTCTTTTACGCTTGACAACTAGTCAGGGATATCTTCGATGGCTTTAATTTTATCGGGATTGAATTGATCCCTCTCTATCACACCAGGAACACCAATAACTTACGGGAGCTGACTCCGATTGCACAAATCTTGAGATTAAGCTTTATGTTGTACTTCTTTATGATGTCAAAGTTTTCTTGTAGGTGTTTAAGATGATCACCTGCATTCAAAGACATAACCATCATATCATCTATGTAAACTTCCATAGTTTTCCCTATTTAGTTTTCAAACATTTTGTTTACGAGCCTCTGATAAGTGGCTCCGGCGTTCTTTATCCCGAATGGAATCACATTATAGCAATATGTGCCAAAGTTCATTATAAATGAAATTTTTTCCTAATCGGGTTGTGTTGTGCCAAAGTTCGCTACAAGAAGAGAATACAACTCCTATAGTGTTGTGTTGTGATTGAGGGTTTTTGTGAGATACACTAGCTAGGGATTTCAAGTTGTATGTATTGCATAAGATAAGTAAATCATGTTCTTGGTTGTGCTTAAAGTCAATCATGTGTTGGTTGAGTTTTTTGAGTGAAAATATACAAGATAGTAATTGACATAGCATAAGGAATCATTACCTTCTTTTTTTTGTGGGCTGTGTTAATGCTATATATATGGTTTGTTGTGGATGGAAGTTGTTATAAATAGTTTTATTATGTTGTGGTTATTGTAGTTAAGCTTACTATGTGCTAATTCAGTGGATTGAAGAAGATAACCTGAAAAATAAGAGGTTGACGATAAAGGTTTAGGTGCTAGGCGTGTGGACTATATTTGAAGATTATTCTTATGATGTTTTGGGATGAAAATGATATGATAAGCATAAGTATAATGTTATAGATTTTGTAGGCAGATTCATGGAAAAGGAATTGGATTCAAACCATATTTTTTTAATCATAAAGCGAGCTTGCCGCTCAAAATGGTTGTTGAACTAATCAGAGAGCTTATTGTGAATCATATTGTTGTTGTTTGGGTTGTTTGATGACTTTTGGTAAAATATGGGATGTTTTACAAATAGGGGAGGTGTTGTCCGTTTTCTTGTAGAATATTGGTTTTCAAATATGAGAGTTACAACACTTATATGATGACGACGAAGTCGGTTACTTATCGTAGACGAAAGAAGATCATATTAAGCTTTCTTGACGATTGGATATAAGATTTCAAAGTTATGTTAAGGAGCTTCCTTCTTTCTTTTGGCATAATCTAAAGAGAAACGAACTTACATGATACACTATTTCATAACGAATCTACTCCTAGAAACTAAGGCTATCCATGTTGTTCTTTTCTTATAAAGTTATCCTAATAAAGTATGTATTATCCTTGAATCCTAGTGAATTTCATTTTGATGGTATGATGTCCATAATGTTAATCGAAGGTGCAATGGCCTCACGTCACTCTGAAAGGTTTAGAACGTGATTCCATTAGTTCAGCATGCATTATATATGTATCTACTTTACTCTATCGAGTCACGCTATAGTCGGCTGGGTACGACACCTATTGTGCAACCACTGATCAGTTGGGTTTACCGAGCTCCACGTGGCCGGGTACGATTCTACTGAACCTTATGATAGCCATGTGACGACCCAAGGGGTCATCACCTATGTTATTACCCATCCCGTACTTCCGAGGGCTTGAAAACCTCATTTGTAATTGCCTAAATTTGCATGCACAGTCCCCGCACGTAGCTGGACAGCTTAAATATGAAATTCTGTGAAAAATGCTAAGATTTGATATTAAAATGAATAAATTTGACTTCGGTCAATATTTTGGAGAAACGGACCCGAACCCATGATTTGACGGTCCCGGAGGGTCCGTAGGAAAATATGGGACTTGGGCGTATGCCCGGAATTGAATTCCGAGGTCCCAAGCCCGAGAAATGAATTTTTGAGTAAAATTATTTTTTGAAAATATTTAAGGAAATTAATAATGAAATCTAGTTCAAAAGTAATGATATCGGGCCCGTATTTTGGTTCCGGCGCCCGTTACATGTCTTATATACGGTTTAAGATAATTCTATGAAGTTTGGTTGAAATTAGACTTCATTTGATGTGTTTCGGACATAAAAATGAAAAATTTGAAGTTTTATGAAATTTGATAGAATTCATGGACTTTGAGGCTTGATTTGATGTTTATGATGTTGTTTTGGTGATTTAATCGTGCGGGCAAGTTCGTAGGATGTTGTGTGAGTAATCTATGAAATTTGGTATCATTCCGGGTTGTATAGGTCAGTTCGGCACGTTGTTAGCGAAGTTAGAAAACTTAAAATTCCTTAGTTTGGTTCTTGAGGTTTGGGGTGTGATTTCGAGTTTTAGCATTGTTTTGAGTGTTCTGAAGGCTCAATAGAGTCCGTTTTATGATTTGGGACTCGTTGATATATTTGGAAAAGAGCTCGGGTGGGCCCAGGTGCCTTTCGGGGAAAAAAACTAGCAAACAAGGCAGCTGGTGCACCTACTCTGGTGTGACCGCAGGTGCGGTTTCCCAGCATCGCAGGTGCGAGACCGCAAGTGCGGTCCCAGGCATCGCAGGTGCGATCACTTGTGTCCTGGGCAGCCACCGCAGGTGCGTCGCATTTCTCGCAGGAGCGAGACCGCAGGTGCGGTCTCCCCTTTCGCAGGTGCGATCCCAGACCCCCAGCCCAATTCCGCAGGCGCGAGGTTCTCCTCGCAAGCGCGAGACCGCATGTTCGGTCCCAGACATCGCAGGTGCGATCACTGTCCAGGAAGTAAGTTTAAGTACGGGTTTTAAACCCATTTCTCTCATTTTTCATCTTCTTCCTTAGGCGATTTACACCATTTTTAAGAGCTTTCGACCAGGTCTTGTAAGGTAAGTAAATTCCACCCATATATTTTTTTCATGCATGCATCTTAGCCTAATTAACTACATAAACTAGTGCAAAAATTCAAGAGAATGGGTAGTGACCTAGAACTTGTGATCATTGAGAAATTTTCTGTAAATTGGCCATGAGTAAAAATCGTATATTTATGATCCTTAAGCTTTGGGTGAGTGTTCCCTTCGACAATTACAAGAATCTGAGCGAGCGGGTCCGGGGTCAAATTTTGATAATTTTGAAAGAATGCTAGGAAATGGATAATTAGGACATGTAATTGAATCATTGAATCCTTATTGATATACTTGAGTTGATTATGTCTAGATAATACGATTCCGGAGTTGAATTCTAAAGGAAAGGAGGTGTTAGAAGGTTGATTGCTATACTTTGGACCCGAGGTAAGTGTTCGGTCTAACCTTAGCTTGAGGGAATATGAGTTGCGTCTCGATTGCTACTTGCTAATTATAGAGTACGATGTATAGGCATGGTGACGAGTATCTATACATTGGGGTCTAGCATGACCTTGAGTCATTATATTTTGAATATTCTGATTTTGTGGTAATTCCCATGCTTAATTGATGATTTCTATATGTTGTGAAGAATATGTGAAGGGAATTGTATTCTGTAAACTCTGTTGGAGCATTGGCTCAAATTGTAACAAATAATGAAGAAATATGAGATATTACGTCTTTGGAGCATTGGCTCAGATTGTGAAATGAATAATGAAGAAATATGAGATATTACAGTTTTGGAGCGTTGGCTCAAGTGATAGAATAATCATGGAAATGAAAGTGAAAGAAAGATAAAGAGTTATTGAAATATACCCTCGTCGGGATTTACTCATGCAGTAGATGTTCCCTTGCTAGGATTTAATTATTTAATTTATGTTACCCTTGCCGGGATTTAACTGTTTAATTATTGTTCCATTGTCGGGATTTGTATATCTATTCTGTCTACTTCCTTGCCTTGTTTGTGATTGTTGTTTGGGTGAGGAAGAGTGTTAAAGCACAAAGGGTGATTCCGTACACTTGTCTTGGTGAGAATGAGAGTAAAGCACGAAGGGTGGTGCCGTGCATTGTTTGATATTGTCTCCCTTGCGGAGATGTTGATATTTCTGTTATTGTTCCCTTGTCGGGATTTCTATATATATATTTTTTACTCCCTTGCCCTTGTTTGTGATTGCTGTTTAGGTGGGAAAGAGTGTTAAAGCATGAAGGGTGATGCCGTGCACTTGTCTTGATGAGAATGAGAGTAAAGCACGAAGGGTGATGTCGTTCATTGTTTGATGTTGTCTCCCTTGCTAGGATGTTGAGATTTCTGTTGTTGTTCCCCTGCCGGTATTTCTATTTCTATTCTGTTTACTTCATTTCCCTTGTTTGTGATTTCTATTTGGGTGAGGAAGAGTGTTAAAGCACGAAGGGTGATGTCGTGCATTGTTTGACATTGTGAGGAAAGAGTGTAAAGCACGAAGGGTGATGCCGTGTCGTATGATGTACCATTCCGCACCATATTCATTTATTACACAGTGAGGAAAGAGAGTAAAAGCACAAAGGGTGATGTCGTGCCATGATTTACATTGATTACATTATACATTACATAGTGAGGACGAGAGTAAAATCACGAAGGGTGATGCCGTGCCATGATTAACATTGTTTACAATATACATTGCATAGTGAGGACGAGAGTAAAATCACGAAGGGTGATGCCGTGCCATGATTAACATTGTTTACAATATACATTGCATAGTGAGGACGAGAGTAAAAGCACGAAGGGTGATGTTGTGCAATTTTTTCTGTCCTTATTGATATGCTGGCTTGTTGTTCTTTTTTTCCTTATTGAGATTTCCTATATGAAATTTTTATCTCCCCACAGCATGTCCCCCTTCCTTTATTCGTTGTTTTCTTCCTATATTTCTTAGCCGTTGCACATATGTATATATATTTATTTGAACTGCACAGGTTAATTTGGTAGTCTGGTTCTAGCCTCGTCACTACTTCGCCGAGGTTAGGCTAGGCACTTACTCAGTACATGGGGTCGGTTGTATTGATGCTACACCTGATGCTACACCTGCACTTCTTTATGTTGTGCAGATTATCCAGCCGGACCCGGAGGACATCATTAGTGGGAGTGTCTTCCAGCTCATCCTAGAGGCTTCAAGTTATACCCGCTGGCGTTCGTGGGCCTTGGCGTCTCTTCCATCCCTTTGTCTTAGATTCTGTCTTGATTTTCCTTTAGTTTCAGAAGCAAACATGTATTTCCTTTCAGACTTGTATTTAGCACTCTTAGACAGTTCGTGAGTTTGTGACTCCAGGTTTTGGGAAGGTTTACACGTTGTTGTAATATGTTGTCCTTATTTAGCTCGGGACCATAATTATTTCCGCTGTTAAACTGTGAACTGTTTAGTTTATCCTATTAAAGTAGTGTTAATATGCTAGTTTGTCTACGTACGTTATCTTGTCTAGCAGGTTAAACGTTATACGCCATCACGACCCAATGGTGGGATTTCGGGGCGTGACAAGTTGGTATCAGAGCACTAGGTTACTTAGGTCTCACAATTCACGGACAACTTGGTAAAGCCTGAGGGATCGGTATGGAGACGTCTGTATTTATCCCCCAGAGGCTGCAAAGTTAGGATGACTCCATATTTCTTTTTTTCTCTGTCGTGCGCTATGATTCTGAGTACTGATTGAATTCCTATTAAATTCTCTCGCAAATGGCGAGGACGCGTGCTTCCCTTGGTTCCGCCCAGTAGCTTGACACTCCTGCTATAGCTCCTACTCGGGGTCGAGGTCGAGGACGAGGCCATGCTAGAGGTCGAGGCCAAGGCCATACTAGAGGCCGAGGCCGGGGCCGGGCTCAGCCTAGAGCAGCAGCCCTAGTGGAGGACCCTCAGGTCGAGTCTGACGAGGAGGTCCCAGTTCCGACAGTCCCAGTTTGACCAGCTCAGGTGCCAGAGGGGTTCATAGCTACCCCAGTGCCTCAGGACGCCCTTGTCCGTCTAGTCGGACTCATGGAGAGTGTAGCACAGACGGGTCTTCTTCCTACAGCACCAGCCGTCTCTCAGGCTAGAGGAGGTTCCCAGACTCCTGCCGACCGCGTGCCAGAGCAGCTAGCTCCATAGTTACAGACTCCGGCATCTCAGCCAGCCGGAGTAGCTCAGCTGGGTATTGCAGCACCGGTAGCAAAGGGAGCGCCTATGTCAGCAGATGCTCTGTGGAGACTGGACAGGTTCACCAAGTTATTTACTGCTACTTACACTGGTTCACCATCAGAGGACCCCCAGGACTATTTGGAAAGCTGCCACGAGGTTCTTCGGAACATGGGCATAGTGGAGTCCAACGGGGTTGACTTCACTACTTTCCGGTTATCGGGCGCAGCCAAGAGTTGGTGGAGAGATTATTGCCTAGCTAGACCAGCTGGATCTACACCTTTGACTTGGACTCAGTTCTCAAAGGTATTTCTGGGGAAGTTCCTTCCCATTACTCAGAGAGAGGACCTCCGGAGGCAGATTGAGTGTCTCCTGCAGGGATCTATGTCAGTCACTCAGTACGAGACCAGATTTATCACTCTAGCTCGACATGCTCTTATGATACTTCCCACTGATCGGGAGAGGGTTTGGAGATTTATTGAGGGATTGGCCCGGCCTATCAGACTTCATATGGCTAGAGAGTTTGGTACAGACATATCGTTCCATGATGCGGCCAATGTGGCCAGGATGATTGAGATGATTCTGTCACAGGGTGGTGGTCAGGAGGCTGACAAGAGGCCCCGTCATTTCGGTCATTTCAGTGGAGCCTCATCTGGGGGAAGGGATTCTTCAGGCAGAGGTCATCCCTAGACCTTTTCAGTCAGCTCTTCAGGTTTCCCATGGTACTTCAGGTGGTCGTGGGTATCAGACGCACTATTCTGATCAGCAGCCTTGCAGTGTGCCACTAGCTCCCATCAGTGCACCACCGCATCAGAGTTTCCGGGGTGGTCATTCAGGTCGACAAGGTCAGATTCAGTTCCCTCAGCAGCCGATGTCTTGTTACACTTGTGGCGATCCGGGTCACCTTGCCAGGTTTTGCCCTCGAGCATCAGGTAGGTCTCAGCATCAGGGTTCTCGTGCCATGGTACAGACACCAGGTGTTCCACAGCCTGTCCAGCCAGCTAGAGGTAGGGGTAGAGGTGCTAGAGGTAGAGGTAGAGTTCATAGAGGTGGAGCTCAAGCTGCCAGGGGTGGAGGCCAGCCAGCAGCCGGCCATCCCAGAGATGTGGTTCAGGGTGGTGGTGCCCTTCCCCGATGTTATGCTCTTCCAGCCAGGCCAGAGGCTTAGTCTTCAGATGCAGTCATTACAGGTACTATTCAGGTTTGTGACCGAGATGCTTCAGTGCTATTTGATCCAGGGTCTACGTATTCGTATGTGTCCTCCTATTTTGCACCATACCTAGTCATGCCTACCTGGTCAAGCCTAGTGATCCACTAAGTATTCATGTTTATGTATCTACACCAGTGGGTGATTCTATCATGGTCGATCATGTCCATCGTTCTTGTGTTGTGGTGATTGGGGGTCTTGAAACCCGTGTTGATTTGTTGCTTTTGGGTATGGTCGACTTTGATGTTATATTGGGGATGGATTGGTTGTCCCCATATCATGCCATCTTGGATTGCCATGCCAAGATGGTTACCTTAGCCTTGCTAGATTTTCCCTGTTTAGAGTGGAAAGGAAATCCTAGTCATTCTACCCGTAGTGTTATTTCGTACGTGAAGGCTAGGCGTATGGTGGAGAAGGGGTGTTTGGCTTATTTGGCTTATGTGCGCTATTCCAGTGTTGAGGTTCCTTCTATTGATTCGGTGCCCGTGGTTCGTGAGTTTCCTGAGGTCTTCCCTTCAGACCTGTCGGGGATGCCACCTGACAGGGACATTGATTTATGCATTGATCTGTCTCCGGACACCCAGCCCATTTCTATTCCGCCGTATCGCATGGCCCAGCCAGAGTTGAAAGAGTTGAAGGAAAAGTTGCAAGATTTTCTAGGGAAGGGTTTCATTAGGCCCAGTGTTTCCCCTTGGGGTGCTCCAGTGTTGTTTGTGAAGAAAAAGGATGGTTCGATGAGGATGTGCATTGATTACCGGCAATTGAACAAGGTTACAATCAAGAATAAGTATCCACTTCCGATGATTTGATGATTTGTTCGATCAGCTCAGGGTGCCAAGGTATTTTCAAAGATAGACTTGAGATCTGGCTACCATCAGTTGAATATTAGGGCATCTAACGTCCCTAAGACAGCTTTCCACACTCGGTACGGGCATTACGAGTTCTTAGTCATGTCGTTTGGGTTGATGAATGCCCCAACAGCTTTTATGGACTTGATGAACCAAGTGTTCAGACCTTATTTGGACTCGTTCGTAATAGTCTTCATTGATGATATATTGATATACTCCCGCAGTCAGGAGGAGCACGAGAAGCACCTCAGAGTGGTTCTACAGACTCTGAAGGATAGCCAGCTATATGCAAAGTTTTCGAAATGTGAGTTCTGGTTGAGTTCAGTTGCATTCTTGGGTCATGTTGTATCAGCAGAGGGTATTCAGGTTGACTTGAAAAATATTGAGACAGCCAAGGACTGGCCTAGACCAGCATCAGCTACAAAGATTCGGAGTTTCTTGGGATTAGCAGGCTATTATCGTCGGTTCGTGGAGTGGTTCTCATCTATTACAGCCCCGATAACCAGGTTGACCCAGAAGGATGCCCAGTTCAGGTGGTCAGACGAGTGTGAGGCGAGCTTTCAGAGTCTCAAGACAGCTCTGACTACGGCACCGGTGTTGGTTTTGCCCACAAGTTTAGGGCCTTATACAGTCTATTGCGATGCTTCCCGTATTGGGCTTGGTGAAGCATTGATGCAGGATGGAAAGATCATTGCTTATGCTTCAAGGCAGTTGAAAATTCATGAGAAGAACTACTCAGTGCATGATTTAGAGTTGGCAGCCATTGTCCATGCATTGAATATTTGGAGGCACTACCTATATGGCGTGGCGTTTGAGGTATTCACTGATCATAAGAGTCTTCAGTACTTGTTCAAGCAAAAGGAGTTGAATTTGAGGCAGAGAAGGTGGTTGGAGTTGTTGAAAGATTATGATATTACCATCTTATATCACCTGGGGAAGGCCAACATGGTGGCTGATGCTTTGAGTAGGAAGTCAGCTAGTATGGGCAGTCTTGATTTTATTCCGGTCAGTCAGAGGCCGCTTGCTTTGGATGTTCAGGATTTGGAAAATCGATTTGTGAGGTTGGATATTTATGAGCCTAGTCGAGTGTTGGCTTGTACGGTCGCTCATTCTTCATTATTAGAGCGTATACGTGATCGGCAGTTTGATGATCCCCATTTGTGTGTCCTTAGAGACATGGTGCAGCGCGGAGGTGCCAAGCAGGTGACCTTAGATGATGATGGTGTTTTGAGATTACAAGGGCGAGTTAGTGTGCCCAATGTTGATGGGATTCGAGAGTTGATTTTAGAGGAGGCCCATAGTTCCCGGTACTCTATTCATCCGGGCGCCGCGAAGATGTATTAGGATCTGTGGTAGCATTATTGGTGGCGTAGAAAGAAGAAGGATATTGTGGCATATGTGGCGCGGTGTTTGAATTGTCACAAGTTAAGTATGAGCATCAGAGGCCTGGTGGTTTATTTCAGAGGATTGAGCTTCCCGAGTGGAAGTGGGAGAGTCGTTACTGGACTTCCGTTGACCCAGAAGAAATTCGATGCAGTTTGGGTCATTGTTGATAGGCTGACCAAGTCAGCGCATTTCATTCCCGTGGCAGTCTTGTATTCATCCGAGAGGTTAGCTGAGATCTATATCTGGGAGATTGTTCGTCTTCATGGTATGCTAGTATCTATCATTTCGGATCGGGGGGCGGAGTTTACCTCACATTTCTGGGGAGCAGTTCAGCGAGAGTTAGGCACCCAGGTAGAGTTGAGCAAAACATTTCATCCTCAAACGGATGGGCAGTCCGAGCGAACTATTCAGATATTTGAGGATATGCTCTGGGCTTATGTCATTGACTTTGGAGGATCATGGGATCAGTTCTTGCCTTTAGCAGAGTTTTCCTACAACAACAGCTACTAGTTGAGTATTCAGATGGCTCCTTATGAGGTTTTATATGGTAGGCGGTATCGATCTCCGGTTGGATGGTTTGAGCCGTAAGAAGCTCGGTTGTTGGGTACAGATTTGGTTTAGGAGGCCTTGGACAAGGTCAGGATCATTCAGAATAAGCTTCGTACAGCTCAGTCCAGGCAAAAGAGTTATGCAGAACGCAAGGTTCGAGATGTGGCTTTCATGGTTGGTGAGCGAGTATTGCTCTAAGTGTCGCGTATGAAGGGCGTGATGAGATTCGGGAAGAAGGGAAAGCTTAGCCCTAGATTCATTGGTCCGTTTGAGATTCTTGATCGAGTAGGAGAGGTGGCTTATAGACTTTTATTGCCACCTAGCTTATCAGTTGTACATCCAATTTATCATGTGTCCATGCTTCGGAGGTATCATGGCGATCCAGCCCATGTTTTAGATTTCAGCACTGTTCAGTTGGACAAGGATTTATCTTATGAGGAGGAACCGGTAGCTATTCTAGAACAGCAGATGCGTCAGTTGAGATCCAAGAGTTTCCCTTATGTTCGTGCTCAGTGGAGAGGTCAGCCTCCTGAGGTATCAACCTGGGAGTCCGAGTCTGATATGTGGTGCTGTTACCCTCATCTATTTTACGACTCAGGTACTTCCTTATTTTGTCCGTTCGAGGACGAACAGTTGTTTTAGAGGTGGAGAATGTGACGACCCAAGGGGTCATCACCTATGTTATTACCCACCCCGTACTTCCGAGGCCTTGAAAACCTCATTTATAATTGCCTCAATTTGCGTGCACAGTCCCGACGCGTAGCCGGACAACTTAAATATGAAATTCTGTGAAAAATGCTAAGATTTGATATTAAAATGAATAAATTTGACTTCGGTCAACATTTTGGGTAAACGGATCCGGACCCTTGATTGGAAAATATGGGACTTGGGCGTATGCCCGGAATCGAATTCTGAGGTCCCAAGCCCGAGAAATGAATTTTTGAGTAAAATTATTTTCTAAAAATATTTAAGGAAATTGAAAATGAAAACCTGGTTAGAAAGTAATGGTATCGGGCCCGTAATTTGGTTCCGGCGCCCGGTACAGGTCTTATATATGGTTTAATATATTTTTGTGAAGACTGGTTGAAATTGGACTTCGTTTGATGTGTTTCAGACTTAAAAATGGAAAATTTGATGTTTTATGAAATTTGATAGAATTCATGGACTTTGAGGCTTGATTTGATGTATATGATGTTGTTTTGGTGATTTGATTACGCGAGCAAGTTCGTAGGATGTTGTGTGAGTAATCTATGAAATTTGGTATCATTCCGGGTTGTATAGGTCAGTTCGGCACGTTGTTAGCGAAGTTAGAAAACTTAAAATTCCTAAGTTTGGTTCTTGAGGTTTGGGAGTGTGATTTCGAGTTTTAGCATTGTTTTGAGTGTTCCGAAGGCTCAAGCGAGTCCGTTTTATGATTTGGGACTCGTTGGTATATTTGGACAAGAGCTCGGGTGGGCCCAGGTGCTTTTCGGGGATAAAACCTAGCAAACAAGGCTACGGGTGCACCTGCTCTGGTGTGATCGCAGGTGCGGTTGCCCAGCATCGCAGGTGCGAGACCGCAAGTGCGGTCCCAGGTATAGCAGGTGCGATCATCAGTGGCCAGGCCAACCACGGCAGGTGCGTCGCATTTCTCGCAGGAGCAAGACCGCAGGTGTGGTCTCCCCTTTCGCAGGTGCGATCCCAAACCCCCAGCCCAATTCTGTAGGCACGAGGTTCTCTTCGCAAGCGCGAGACCGAATGTGCGGTCCCAGCCATCGCAGCTGCGATCACTGTCCAGGAAGTAAGTTTAAGTACGGGTTTTAAACCCATTTCTCTCATTTTTCATCTTCTTCCTTAGGCAATTTCCACCATTTTTAAGAGCTTTCGACCAGGTCTTGTAAGGTAAGTAAATTCCACCCATAAATTGTTTTCATGCATGCAGCTTAGCCTAATTAACTACATAAACTAGTGCAAAAATTCAAGAAAATGGGTAGTGACCTAGAATGTGTGATCATTGAGAAATTTTCTGTGAATTGGCCATGAAATCAAGTAAAAATCATATATTTATGATCCTTAGGCTTTGGGTGAGTGTTCCCTTCGAGAATTACAAGAATCCGAGCGAGCGGGCTTGGGGTCGAATTTTGATAATTTTGAAAGAATGCTAGGAAATGGATAATTAGGCCATGTAATTGAATCATTGAATCCTTATTGATATACTTGAGTTGATTATGTCTAGATAATACCATTCCGGAGTTGAATTCTAAAGGAAAGGAGGTGTTAGAAGGTTGATTGCTATACTTTGGACCCGAGGTAAGTGTTCGGTCTAACCTTAGCTTGAGGGAATAGGAGTTGAGTCTTGATTTCTACTTGCTAATTGTAGAGTACGATGTATAGACATGGTGATGAGTATCGATACATTGGTGTCTAGCATGACCGTGAGTCCTTATATTGTGAATATTCTGATTTTGTGGTAATTCACATGCTTAATTGATGATTTCTATATGTTGTGAAGAATATGTGAAGGGAATTGTATTATGTAAACTCTGTTGGAGCATTGGCTCAAATTGTAACAAATAATGAAGAAATATGAGATATTACGTCTTTGGAGAATTGGCTCTGATTGTGAAATAAATAATGAAGAAATATGAGATATTACAGTCTTTGGAGCGTTTACTCAAGTGATAGAATAATCATGGAAATGAAAGTGAAAGAAAGAGAAAGAGTTATTGAAATAGACCCTCGCCGGGATTTATTCGTGCAGTAGATGTTCCCTTGCTGGGATTTAATTGTTTAATTGATGTTACCCTTGCCGGGATTTAATTGTTTAATTATTGTTCCCTTGCCGGGATTCCTATATCTATTTTGTTTACTTCCTTGCCAGTTTTTTGATTATTGTTTGGGTGAGGAAGAGTGTTAAAGAACGAAGGTTGATGTCGTGCACTTATCTTGGTGAGAATGAGAGTAAAGGACGAAGGGTGATGCTGTGCATTGTTTGATATTGTCTCCCTAGCGGGGATGTTGATATTTCTGCTATCGTTCCCTTGCCGAGATTTCTATATATGTTCTGTTTACTCCCTTGCCCTTGTTTGTGATTGTTGTTTGGGTGGGGAAGAGTGTTAAAGCACGAAGGGTGATGTTGTGCACTTGTCTTGGTGAGAATGAGAGTAAAGCACGAAGGGTGATGCCGTGCATTGTTGATATTGTCTCCCTTGCTGGGATGTTGAGATTTCTACTGTTGTTCCCTTGTCAGGATTTCTATTTCTATTCTGTTTACTTCCTTTACCTTGTTTTTGATTGATGTTTGGGTGAGTAATAGTGTTAAAGCACGAAGGGTAAATCCATGCATTGTTTGACATTGTGAGGAAATAGTGCAAAGCACGAAGGGTGATGTCGTGTCGTACGATGTACCATTTCGTACCATATTCATTTATTATACAATGAGGAAAGAGAGTAAAAGCACGAAGGGTGATGCCGTGCCATGATTTACATTGATTACATTATACATTGCATAGTGAGGACGAGAGTAAAAGCACGAAGGGCGATGCCGTGCAAGTTTGTGATTTCTGTCCTTATTGATATAGCTGGCTTGTTGTTCTTTTTTTCCTTATTGACATTTCCTATATGAAATTGTTATCTCCCCACAGCATGTCCCCCTTCCTTTATTCGTTGTTTTCTCCCTATATTTCTTATCCGTTGCACATATGTATATATATTTATTTGAACTGCACAGGTTGATTTTGTAGTCTGGTTCTAGCCCCGTCACTACTTCGCCGAGGTTAGGCTACGCACTTACTCAGTACATGGGTCGGTTGTACTAATGCTATACCTGCACTTCTTAATGTTGTGCAGATTACGCAGCCGGACCCGGAGGACATCATTAGTGGGAGTGTCTTCCAGCTCATCATAGAGGCTTCAAGGTATACCCGCTGGCGTTCGTGGGACTTGGCGTCTCTTCCATCCCTTTGTCTTCGATTCTGTATTTTTTTTCCTTTAGTTTCAGAAGCATACATGTATTTCCTTTCAGACTTGTATTTAGCACTCTTAGACAGTTCATGAGTTTGTGATTCCAGGTTTTGGGAAGGTTTACGCGTTGTTGTAATATGTTGTCCTTATTTAGCTTGGGACCATACTTATTTCTGTTTTTAAACTGTGAAATTTTTAGTTTATCCTATTAAAGTTGTGTTAATATGCTAGTTTATCTAAGTATGTTGGCTTGTCTAGCGGGTTCAACGTTAGACGCCATCACGATCCGATTGTGGGATTTCGGGGCGTGACAGACGGGTACGTTTTAACCGATTCTTCTTTGAGGACGGGTACGATATGATGATGCCCACAGAGGGATATATTTTTAAATGATTATGTATATGTATGTATCACACATTTCATGTCACTATCTCTCAGAGACACTCAAAAGCTACAGGTTGTATCTCATATATCTCTCTTTATATTACTGTTCTTATTTATGCTTTTCTGCCTTACATATTCAGTACTTTATTCGTACTGATGTCCCTTTTTCCTGGGGACGTTGTGTTTCATGCCTTCTGGTCTCGATAAAAAGGTTGACAATACTCCTAGTAGGCTATCAGCTCAGCGGAAAGTGTTGGTGCACTCCGGTTTCTCCGGAGTTGCCCATTTGGTCAATATGATTTGGACATGTATTGATTGGTATGGCGGGGCCCTGTCCCGGCCTTTATGATGTTTATGTACTCTTAGAGGCTTGTAGATAGATGTCAGTTATATGGATACTTGTATGGCCTTATCGGCCTATGTTTTGAGTTTACAAATGATCATGTCATCCTTATATAAGAAAGACATGTTAGTACAAGTTTCTATATCATGTTAGGTCGTCATATGTCTAGCATTACCTTATGTTTTATTTCGGTTATGTCATGATGACCCTTTTGGCACATTTACCCATGATAGTACAATAAGAAAGACATGTTACGTTGGTACTCGGTTGAGTAAAGTACCGGGTGCCCATCGCAACCCTCCGGTTTGGGTCATGACAATAATCCTGTCGAGACGAAAGGCCAGATCCCCTCATAGTCTGTGCATTGTACAGGGTCGAACAACATGAACCATAATGTATCTATCTTGCCGAGGGGAACGGCCCTATCCCATTAGAATAAGAAGCTTTGATGGGTCCTTAACCCCATTCACGAAGGAACATGTGATTTATAAGGAGCTTTGAGGAAACCTTTCGATGAGAACGCATAACGTGGGAGGAATTCGTAAGAGGAGTACAATTATTCTGCGTCTAATCATGAAACTCATAAAATCTCTACAATAGAAAGTCTATCAATTTACGTACGTCTAGTCTCAAGGAGTAATTCCAAGTAAAAGAATCTAATAAGCAAGAGATAACCCAAATAGTATAGTTATAGCATGGAGTGAACCTGAGTCTACCCGAACAATAACATGAATGTAGCTACGTACGGACTCTCCTCACCTCATGCGTACGTAGCCCCCTCAACAAGTAACACATATCAATTACAACACTTAGGGGGTAATTTCCCCCTCATAGAGTTAGACAGGAGACTTACCTCGCTCCGAAGTTCCATAACCGGCTCCAATGCCACTCTAACACCTCAAATCGGTGCTCGTCGCTCCAAAACTAGTCAAGCAATGTGAAAACAATAAAAATATACTCTAATACTCATAATAAATCAATTTATAACAATTCTCAACTCCGCTCAAAAAGTCAATAAAGTCAACCCTCAGGCCTACATGCCCGAATTCTGAAAATTATTAAAAATACATATTACCCATAACTCATATGGTCTATATCCAAAAAACCATCCAGTTCCGTCCATGAATCGCCCTCAAACCAAGGATTTACCATTTCTCAACTTTGGGAATCAAAATCCCAATTTTACGATCCAAACACGGATAAAAGTAATAACCAACAGAAATAATCATGAAGAAACATCAAAATAAAGGTCAGATATTTATCCCCTTGTATAGACAAGAATAACGCTGCGAACGTCACCTCAAACGGAGCTCTAGAGCTCAAGATATGCCCACAATACTAAAAATTCTCGGTTTAAAACACTGTCCAGACAATTTTTCTTCTTTGTGTTTGCGGGAAAACCTCCGCGTTCGCGAAGAGAAATTCTTCACGTTGACCGGTCAAACTAAAAATCCTCCTTCGCTTTTGAGGGACCTCCCTCAAATTCGCGAAGAACAAAGTCCGCACCAGAAACCAGCAATCTTTCTTGACACTGAAATGGGCATATCTCTCTACACGACTTAGAATTTTGTGATTCTTGTTGCTATGACTCTGTAATTACGGTACAGATCTAATGGTTCAATACAATCACAAATAAAATTTCCTTTTCTTATATGGTACTCTTTATGTACAGAGAAACGACGTTGAAACATCAAATAAGAGAACGATACAACTCAAACACATCTGAAACACACTCGAGGCCTCCGGGACCCTGTCCAATCACACCGACCCACTCCATAACATAATACAGACCTGATTGTGTCCTCAAATTGTACCAAATAACATAAAAACTATGAAATGCACATCGATTCAAGCCTAATGAACTATTTAACTTCTAGCTTCTACATCTGATGTCGAAACCTATCAAATCACGTCCGATTGACCTCAAATATTGCACACAAGCCACATTTGACATTACGGACCTACTCCAACTTCCGAAACTGGAATCCGACACTAATATAAAAAAGTCCACTCCCGGTCAAACTTCCAACAACCTTAAACTTCTAACTTTCATCAAATGACCCCAAAATGACCTACGGACTTCCAAATCCACATTTGGACGCGCTCCTGAGACTAGAATCACCATACGGAGCTATTGTCATGCTCGAAATTCCAAACGGACATCGATAACATTAAAATACACTTCAATCTAAATTTATGAAATTCTTCAAAAATGCTAACTTTCCACAATAGGCGTCGTAACGCTCTTGAGTCATCCAAAACTCGATTCGGACATACGCCTAACTCCAAAATCATCATACACACCATTTGGAACCTTCAAATACCGATTCTGAGGTCATTTACTCAAAAGTCAAACCTTAGTCAATTCCTCCAACTTAAAGCTTCCGATTAGAATTTTCTTTCCAAATCAACTACGAACTTCCCGAAATTTAATTCCGATCACATGTACAATTCATAATACCTTAAGTTAAGTTACTCTATGACTCAAACCGCAGAACAACGTGCTAGAGCTCAAAAGGACTGTTGTTTCGTTATATTCTCTCCCACTTAAACATATGTTCGTCCTCGAACGTGCTAAGAACTGCTCCGGAGTTATCCAAAATCACAGTTTAAAATTTCATGCACCTACCCGTGCTACCACAGCCCAGTTGAGCACATTAGCTCGAGCCGGACTAAAGATACTTCCTGGTACCTTAGCTACCAAGCTTTAGAGCCAAATTCCAACATCCGGAGTTTCTCCATGATACCAGATTCTAATACACGAACATCGTATTAATCACAAGACACTGAACCCAACGTGACCATGCTCCTTCGCTTACACCATGCACCACATAACTCATTTGCCCAAGGTAATCTCCCCAAGAACAACGGCTGGAATTTCAACTGATCTGAAGCCCGTAGTATACTTCATAACATATATAAGCCTTTTTCCAACTCTCGCAATACTTCCACGATGGAAGAGATTTATAGAAACTCATAACCATCTGCCGAATCACAAATCATAGTCTCTGCTCCTGACAAGAAGCATTACTTCATTCTGAACTAGACAATGATATTTGCTCTTTAATATACCTTATATAAATTCAATCATACTGATCATGGGTCCAACAATCTCGTATCACCCAATACAAGTTGCTCAGGCAATAAGCCACCTCAGAAAATGTCAAAAGTCTCATATGATGCCACAATGGCCAACAAGCTACAAACTTGAATCTGATACATAAGGAAAAATGAACTCTGGAAAGAACTACTCAACCCGCGCAACTAATTAAACAACTGAAAAGATTTGATGAATCTTCCTCAGAAAATGAGAAACAAAACACACAAGAGTAGATATAAGGATTTTTACTCAACATCACATTGTTGCGGCATGCAACTCGACCCACACATGATACCGTTGAGGCGTGCAACCCGATCCAACAATGATACCCGTGGAGGTGTGCCACCCGATACAAAAACCATACCCGTGGTGGCGTGCCACCCGATCCTAACATAATAATCTATAAGGAAATACCTACCGAGACAGAATGATCATACCTACAAAATACTCGAATGTCGACCACAAGCATGCCAAGTGTATAATATCATCCCTTGGGAGACACATAGAACCATACGTTACAAAACTCAAGCACGACTAAGGTGCAATAAATGACTTGCATCTCGAGAGCCATCTTTCTCTCACAACACCACAAACTACATGAGATCTCGATATGAGTGCAAATAATTATACTGTCTCACAACCCACATGGAACAATAGAGATTACATGGAATACATAACGATAGAAATAACATCCAAGGCTCGAAGACCCCTCCGTGAGCAACGCTATGCTGAAATGAACACATACGGCCTGGTATAGAGCGCATATTCACATCTAGATCCATCCACGGACCTCAAGACGATTATGATCGTACCGCACTAGGCTAATAACCTTCCAAGGATCCACAACAACCCTATTCATGACACATAAGAACAACCGTCCAATACGGAACAAACTTCCACAATTCAGAACCAATTGAATAGATCACCTCCCATACCTATGCTATCACATTAGCGATAGTACCATAATCTCCATAATTGGTTTCAATCTTCAATCACTCAAGTGACTACATACCACACTTATACAATCTTCCCATGGGATACACTCCCACGACCTTTCGCACCAGGTAACAAATTCTGCACATCCATACCACCGGCCATTGCTGTAAAGCGAATCAAGAATATGCAAGTCAGTACACAAAGTCTCTCACATAGGACACTGATCTCAGGTGACGCTAAAGATAATACCATCTTACTCTAAGCATATGGATTCTCTCTTGCTCATCCAAGCTCGTAACATTCTTGTCTACACCGAACCGCAACCTTGATCCACAACTTCCAATTCCCATGCCGCTCACTACACCTAACATGCCAATACGCGAGAGTACAAGAATTTCATCATAACTCATGAAATACTAATAGAATAAACACTCCATCATATAGAAACCATTTAACTCATTTCAGGAGAACCATTGCAACACGCGAGTGAATTCCCATAACCTCAAGTAGTGGTCTAAACCACCATAACTCTTTCGGGATCCATATATATGTAAAAAGTCATTATAATCGAATACCTCCAACTAAATCAAATTGTGACGGCCGTCAAGCCTCGCACGTACTTCCACAAATCACCTGCATAACTTAACACGTTGAAGGAACTGACCATTGCAGCCATCATGCTGATTCAACCATTTCTAACCGAACAAACTTCTTCTAATTTACTCTAGACTTTCCTAAGAAATAATAATAGCTCCATTCAAAATATAACGAACCTAATCCGCACTCATCCTGAGTGACCCTATTTCACGAGACCACGTTGCCTCAAAACACACAAACTATCTCATACTCTCCTTGTGCGCACATTCGCATCTTCAACTGGTACACCCATTCTAATAATTCCTCTACAAATCCGAATTTATTTTCTCCCGTTCCTCCAATTCTACACTGGAGACCGATGATAATATAGAACACTCTAAGCACCTTTCATAATCCACTGTTAAAGCTCAATTCTTAACCATACCACATACTCAAATCTTTAGGCATCGCACTTTAATTTTGAACCTACTAGGGCCATTCGTGAGAGGTAAGAGTCACCCACTCTCACTTGTTCCCGAATATAATCAAACTCCAAGGCCCTTCTAGAACATGAACACCCTCTAAAAGAAGCAACCTGCTTAATTCCTTTTCTCATACATCACATCCACACGAAGCATAGACTCTGAGTCTTTCCAAACCTGAACATGAACCGATAAGACCAAATATAACACACATTCCTCAAATCCTTTTCTCAAACTACCACTGGTGTTTTCTTTCCTTAGACATAATAACCCACGAATACACCGATAACCAGAAACCGCAAAAGTAGACAACCATATAATCCAATCATAGACGGCGCGGCTCTCCCACATAGCTTAAAGACACAATTACATAACCCTGGAACCCAGTGAGATTCCTTATTCCCCATTGACATCAGCTAAACGCCCAACAATGCATTCCAAACTCGAAGTCATATAGCATCCAAATAAAATCCATGGACCTAGTCACTGTCCACCGTGAATTCCCAATATGGCTCCAAACTTTTCTCAAGGCGTGTGGCCATCCTAACACAGAACCCATATGTCACTTTGCCACTCTCCCACTTTGGTTAAACCCTCTCCTATAAGCAACTCCTCGAATTCTGCTTCTCATACTTGACCTTCTAGCAATTCAACCACCACAAAACACCTCCCACATGTCCTGCCCGTCCTTTGCTACCTAATTGTTGCCTCAAATATGAATCCATCTCTGTAACACTTGAGCTAATAAATTTCCACGCATTAGAAATACCTATTTGATTTTGAAACTTCTACGCTCTGCTATCTCAAACAACCGCTTCTTCGGCACCATTTCACACTACCCTGCCCCGAAGGCATATTGATGAAGGCCATAACACCGGTGAACCTTAACGTGTTCAAAAAGGACGATGACACCACATCATAATTGAGAATTCCACCACGCTCGAAAATACTAAGTCTCGTTACTCCATTATCCCAAACCTGAACATTCATAGTCTAATTGTCTTTCCTCCGCTAGAAATAAAATGCTGAACCTATAAATTATTCATTGAGAAAAACCTCCTTTCAAGTCATTCACTTCCTCGACACATAAACAAGAACCCTACCATTACACTAACACCGTGTGATAACAACGTTTGAACATCATAGCAGTCTGCGCGCAGCCTTGAAACCATTGAAAACACAGGCAGTGAGCTGAAATGATAGAACATCCTTCCATAAAAGGACGATAATGACTTCCTCGAATGCGCAAGGAGAAACATCCTTCCCACGACTGTAGTACCATTATAACTCCTCGATGCCCAATTTACACGAGCGTTATACATCGTATAAGAACGAGTAGGAAGGATAAAAAGGCATAAGCCTAAAAGGAGTCAAATCGCACAATGAGGAATCAAGAAACGAAAGTGCTCCTAACAGTCCTGTAGCCTCTCGACGATTATTTATAGACGTCTCTATACTGATCTGCAAGACTCTACAAGACTTGTTCATTACTCGTGAGACCTAAATGAACCTAATGCTCTAATACCAAGCCGTCACGACCCAAAATCCACTAAAGGTCGTGATGGTGCCTAACATCGCCGTCAGGAAAGCCAATAGTGAATGTTTAACTTAATTACTCATTTTAGTATTTTTGAAATCATAATTTTCATCAATTAAATAGTAAGAAATATAATTTACAAGGTTATTAATAATGTTTTCACAACTACAATAATGGACAACCCATAAGCACCCCCAAAACCTGGTGTCACAAGTGCATGAGTATCAACTAATAAATAAAATAAAATACAACATCTGTCAAAGATACAAGTTAGATAGAACAATACAAATAACTCTTATGGAGACTCTACAGGCTGTGGATTGTAACATGAAATGCAGATATTACGCACGATTTCCTTGAGAGTATTTTATAAAAATGCCGACGCATACGGCCCGATCCCATCATAATCTTTGCAGTGCCGAGGGTCGAATGGCGCGAACCATAGATACATCTATTATACTATCGAGGCGAATGACTTTCTCCCATTAGAGTGTGCTACATAATCCTGTAGAGGCAAACTGCCTGATCCCATCATAAGTTGTGCACTACAAAGGGTCGAACGACACGAATCATAGATGTATCTATCATGCCTAGGCAAACATCCTGATCCTAATAGAATAAGAAGCTTTGACGGGTCCTTGATCCCACTCATGAAGGAACATGTGAGTTATAAGGAGCTTTGAGGAAACCTTTCGATGAGAACACTTAACGCGAGAGAAATTTGTAAGAGGTGTACAATTATTCTATGGCTAATCATGAAACTCGTCAAACATCTACAATAGCAAGTCTACATCACCTCGTGCGTACATAGCCCCCCCCCCCCCCCCCNACACATATCAATTACAGCACTTACGGGGTAGTTTCCCACTCATAGAGTTAGACAGGAGACTTACCTCGCTCCAAAGTTTCATAACCGACTCCAACACCGCTCTAGCACCTCTAATCGGTGCTCGTCGCTCCAAAACTAGTAAAGCAATGTGCAAACAATAAAAATATACTCTAATACTCATAATAAATATATTTATAACTATTCCTAATTCCGCTTGAAAAGTCAATAAAGTCGACCCATGAGCCCACATGCCCGGAGTTTGAAAATTATTAAAAATAAATATTATTCATAAGTCATATGGTCTGTATCCAGAAAATCATCCAATTTCGTCCAAGAATCAACCCTCAAATCAAGAATTTACCATTTCTCAAATTTGGGACTAAAAATCCCAATTTCTACAATCCAAACATGGATAAAAAAAAAATAACAGATGGAAATAATCATGAAGAAACATCAAAACAAAGTCCAGTTATTTACCCCCTTGTTTAGATGATAATAACGCTGCAAAAATTACCTCAAACGGAGCTCTAGAACTCAAGATATGCCCAAAATACTAAAATTCTCGGTTTAAAACACTATCCAGACAAATTTTCTTCTTCGCGTTTGCGGGAAAACCTCGGCGTTCGTGAAGAGAAATTCTTCTTGTTGACCGGTCAAACCAAACTTCCTTCTTCGTGTTCGTGAGACCTCCCTCACATTCTCCAAGAACAAAGTCCGCACCAGAAACCAACAATCTTTCCCGACACGAAAATGGGCATAATTCTCTCATACAACATCAGAATTCAGTGATTCTCATTTCTATAACTCCATAATTATGATACAGATCTAATGGTTCAATCCAATCACAAATAAAATATCATTTTCTCAATATGGTACCCTTTATGTCCAAAGAAACGACGTTGAAACATCAAATAAGAGCACGATACAACCCAAATACATCTGAAACACACTCGAGGCCTCTGGAACCTCGTCCAATAACACCGAACCGCTCCATAAAATAACACGGACCTGCTCAAGGCCTCAAATCATACCAAATAACATCAAAACTATGAATTTCACATCAATTCAAGCCTAATGAACTATTGAACTTCTAAATTCTACATCTGATGCTGAAACCTATCAAATCACGTCCGATTGATCTCGAAATTTGTGCACAAGTCACATTTGACATTACGGACCTACTCCAACCTTTGGAACCAGAATCCTACAATGATATCAAAAAGTCCGCTCCAAACTTCCAACTTTAGCCAAATGACCCTGAAATGACCTACGGACCTACAAATCCACATCTCGACGCGTTACAAAGACCAGAATCACCATACGGAGCTATTAATAGACTCGGAATTCTAAAAAAACATCGATAACATTAAAATACCCTTCAACCCAAATTTATGAAATTCTTCCAAAAGGCCAACTTTCCACAATAGGCGCTGAAACGCTCCTGGGTCATTCAAAACCCGATCCGGACATGCGCCCAAATCCAAAATCATCATACGAACATGTTGGAACCTTTAAATTGTGATTCCGAGGTTGGTTACTAAAAAGTCAAACCTTAGTCAATTCCTCCAACTTAAAGCTTCCAAAAATTAGAATTTTCTTTTGAAATCTACTCCGAACTTCCTGAGATTCAATTCCAATCACATGTACAATTCATAATACCTGAAGTGAAGCTACTCAAGGCCTCAAAGCGCTGAACGACACGCTATAGCTCAAAACTACCAGTCGGGTCGTTACATAAACCGTATGAGTTCGGTTTTAAAGGGATCATTCTCATTGTTGTTACGGATCTGCTATCATTGCCCCAGGCCTCGTCAAAGCCGACTTCGCCCCTCGGGGTGTGTTGTTATAAACCCTCTACGTTGTTTGGTTTGTGGGGACATAAACTGGACCTCGTTCATTCGCGTTGTTAGAAGCACCTCACAATGCTTGCCTTAATTCCGTCATGACCCGATCATGTCGTGAGAGGTGGCCCATTATAGATTTGTGTTGCTCCCTCGGGATCCTTTATTTCAGTGACGTGTTATTCTTTAGCGTCAGCAGGGGTTTCCTCTCGAACAAGTCGTGGATAATTCCCTCCATGGACCTACGTGGCTTCATCCTCCTCGTTGCGAGTATCACTAATGGAATCCTCGTGCTGAGGATGATTTCCTTAGGCCCCAATTTTATGTACGATTTTGACATTGTTATTTGCCATAATTTATGAATTTTGCTTAGAACAAAATAATCCTACAATTTATTAATAGATGCAATGATCGACTCAATTATACAACAATTTATGTCCCACTATGGGCCCAAATTATTTAACCGCAAAACGGTACAGTTGAATATATATGTGGTTTATAGACAAGTGAATCGATTTGATCCTGAAATGATTTATAAATTAAATAAGAATGTAAGACTTAACATCGAAATCGAGATAAAACAACAGAAATCTTGGTTCGGGGAGCAGAACTTTCGGAGACAGTCGTAACGGTATTAATAAGCAAAAAGGAAAAATATTATTGAATTTTGAACAGTGTATAGTAGCTTGTCAGAGCCTTCCCCTACCATGGCTGTTGAATTTTCTTTTTATAGTTGCATCTAGAGAACAAGATACTATGCTTAAGTCCCTCTTAAATTTTAGTTATGGGGGGCCATTAATGAATGTGTAACGGCAGGCTAGGAATATCATATTCTCTGCAATGGATTATGTACTTAATGACTTAGAATATTATTCATTAAATGCTACTGAATGACAGACATTTACTTTATATTTATGAGCAATATTCCCTTCGGGAGCAAATGGGATTGTTGTCTTCGAACTTGACTACTATTTGTCTCGTTTAACATCCACATTCAGTTCTACGTGCCACTTTATTATGTGAGTATTTAATACGGACATATTTTACTCTATATAGTGATTTCCATCAAAAAATTGAGGGACACCCACTGAGCGCTAAAAATCTTGACAACCAGTTAAAGATAAAGGAGAAATATCTAAGCTCACCAAATCAAAGAAATGAGAAGCCATTGATCTTGGTTTACTAGGTAATCAATGGAGGCTACAACTTAGATCGGGGGGGGGGGGGGGGG
>ML327247.1:107589-121874 GCA_005239505.1 Nicotiana paniculata
AGTTGGTGATGGTTCCCAAATCCAATCGTAGACAAACTAAACATGCTATTAATTAAAAATAAAACATTACATCTCAAATGGGAGGCCTACTTTTCGTGGCCCTTTTGTTCCTTACAAATCCAGCAAATACCTTTCAAGTTTCCTTATAGTTTATGACTTCTAAGAAAAAGAAATATAATAATGGATTTTTTTTTTGTAATAGATTAGCTACCTGCATCGCTTAGTTAGTTGAACCAGTTTCATTTGTCTCACTACTAAATCACTAATACTAATCCATGTCCAAGCTTCAAGTGAATTATAATCACCAATTAAATAACAATAATAAATACCATATTGTATATGCATAATTTTATATGTAAGACAAACCAACGATTAAATGCAAGAATCCTCCTCTCCCGGACCCCAANCCCCCCCCCCCCCTCCAAACCAAAAAAAAAACAAAAAACAAATTAAAATTGAATCTTTTAAAATTAAAACGTGTTAACTTCTACTTTTTCAGTTAATCGACTAGATCTAGATGTGAGATAGATGAAAAATAAATACAAAAAGTAAATTGCATAAAGTAAATGATATCAGATGTTTTATACTGGTTTGAATTCAATATGAATCCTAGTCTAGTCCACCTGGGTTGCAAGAAGGTTCTCTCTTTCAGTTCCTTAAAATTTTTCAGTACAGGTGTATTGATGTTGTTGAAGATACACCAACAACTTCTCAAAGTATAATTATCTTTCTGAGTTTTGATACAACGTCTCACCAGTGTCTTTCTCTTTTTCTTCTATGCATTTATTACACGATAAATCTAGAATAGACTACAATGCTTGTTTGGAGTAGAATAAAAAGCTTGATAATGATTCGATGAAAGTATGTTTTTGTCTTTGGACCTTTGACTGTATATATATGACTTTGAGAGAAAATTTTCTTTATTGGATCAGATCTTTGAGAGATAGGGCAACCAAACAAATTGATCATTGGAATTAACCTTAATTGATTCCTTCCAAGAATAAGTTTGGAACTTTTTCATACTTGGACTCTGAAGCACGACATGATAGATGTTGCTCCCTTGATTAGCGCAACTTAATATCCTTTGCAAATATTCCGTATAATGTGTCTGATATAATTGCCCTTAACTTCCATGATTGAGGATTGATAATGGATATCCTTGATACCCATGATTTTGAATCAAGAGCATAATTGATTCTTCAATTTTAGCCTTCCTTCTTTGGATAGCTTCAGGATCCTTACTTGGAACTTATTCCTTTTTTTGTTAGCTTCCAGATCATTGATTTTTTGCAATAGAAATAAGTTATTTTTAATTATTAATATACAGATCTAACAATCTCTTCATTTTTTATGATGATAAAAAATAACTTAATTCAGTTTACTTTCATGTTTATTCTGTCTTGCAGTCAACTCTCCCTCAACCTGCTATCAGATCTTCTTTCTCTGTAGTTAACTTATGAGTCGAATCCCTCTCAACTTGTTATCACCTCTTATGTGTTGCTAGTTGACTTGAGTGTAATGTCATTGTCCCTACAAGTTAGTAGTTGGTTGACTTTCCCTTAAGCAGCTGTCGTATCTTGCCTGCTAGTTGACTTGGGTGTATTGTCCATTGTCCGTGCATGTCCTGACACAAACCGAAGGGCCGCGATGGGAAATCGGTTCCTTACTCAACCGAGTACCAACATAATATATCCTTCTTATCATACTATCATGGGTAAATGAGTCGAAAAGGCCGCTGCGAGATAATCAGAATTAAACATAAGAGAATACTCGACATAGGATGACCCAACATGGAATACAAATTTATACATGAGACATATGGGCCTATAAGGCTGACATGATCGTATGTACACTCAATACATAAGCCAAAAAGGCCATAGAATCATCCATATACATGACATATGTCTACAAGCCTTTAAGATTAAACGTTATAAAAGCTGGGATAGGGCCCCGCCATATCAATCTATACATGTCCAAAGGATACTAACCAAATAGGAAACTCTGGAGCAAGTTGAGTGCACCAATACCTTCCATTGAGATGATAGCCTACTAGGGAAATCCCTCACCATATGACGGGTATCACCATACTGAAAATAAGCTATCGGTGGGCGTGACTGCTGAAATTGGATTGGGCCTGGCCAACTGGACTGACTGCTGAAAGCACCTCGTGCAGGAGGTGCACTAGACAGTTGTGGTGCATAATGGGCAACCTGAGACCTGGAAGTAGCCGGAGCACCACTAGAAGCTGGAAGTGCTGAATGAACTGGATGTCTCACATAGACCCTTCCATGACGGGCTGCAAGTGGAGCAAAGGCACTACCATATCCACCAGAATCTCGAGGCCTCTTGGCCTCTCTATCCTTTCTCTCATGACCCCCTATACGCTCTAGTGTTCGTGCGATCTCTACCACCTGCTGATATTGATATTTGTCTCCAACTATCGAGCCATGATGAATCTAATACCATAGTTGAGCCTCTCGATAAATCGATGGACTCACTCTCTAACTGTACAAACTAAGACAGGTGCATGTCTGGACTACTCATTGAATCTGACAGCATACTCTAACATTGTCATTGTACCCTAGTGTAGCTTCTCAAAACTCCGCGCGCCATGCATCCTGAAGGCTCTAGGGAAAAAACTTTCTCAAGAACATATTTGAAAAACTAAGCCCATGTTAGTGAAGTTGCATCGGCTGGGCTACCCTCCTCGTAAGCCCGCCACCACAGTTATGCTGCTCCCGACAGGCGAAATGGAGTGAAAGCAACCCCTCTTTTTTACACAGTACTCATGGTGTGGAGAATACGGTTACACTTCTCCAGAAAATCTTATGTATCCTCTATAGCTAGGCCACTAAAAGTAAAAGGGTGGTACTTCTTGTACCTCTCAAGTCTAAGTTTCTCCTCCTTAGATGTTGCTGTCCTAACCTCAGGCTGAACCAGAATAACAGGTTGTACTAGTATAACCTCTAGGACCTAATCAACATGGACCCGCTGTTCTAGGGTACGGGCTGCGGGAGTCTGAGCTCCTCCCGGAGGCTGAGATATGGCTGGTTCAAGTGGAATCAACCCCGCCTAAGCTAGAGTACCAAACATTCTGAAGAACTGTGCGAGGGTCTCCTGAAGTTCCAGATGGCAACAGGCGCCTGCCCCCAACTAGATCTACTGGTGGCTCCTTAGTCGCAACACGGGCAGGTGCTTTAACTGCACCATGTGCCCCTCATCGGCCTTCATCCCGGCCTTAGCCTCTCGCCGCTCTCACAGGTGACGTGGGTGTCTGATCATCATATTCAGCAGTGCGTGTCCTCACCATCTGTGAGAGAATAGAAATACAAAGATTCAGAATTTCGAAGTCAACAAAGTTGCACGATAAGGAATCAAAGAAGTGAAGTTTCCTAACAGTTTCATAGTTTTTCGAAGCAAGTACAAACCTCTCCGTACCGATCTGCAAGACTTTACTAAACCTTCTTATGACTAATAACACCAATGAACCTAGAGCTCTGATACCAACTTGTCACGACCCCAAATCTCCCACTGTAGAATGTCGTGATGAAACCTAGTATCTAAGCGTAGGTAAGCCTAACATATATGAAGAAATAGCAGAAATAACAACAGAACATCAAATTAATCCATCTAGCAAACATAATAGAACTCAACAATACCGTTGACAAAAACTCCCAAAATCTAGTCAGACCAAGTCATAAGCTCTACACGGGAATACTAAAACATCCTTAATATATCACGGTCTAAATAAGGAGTATGCAATAGAAAAACAAGGACAGAGGGTGACTCTGAGGCCTGCGAACACTGTCAGGCATACCATGAAGTCTCTTATCTGAAAGCTCTACTCACTGGTGCCTAGCCTGGTTTGAGGTACCTGGATCAGCACAAAAGGATGTGCAAAAGCATAGTATGAGTACACCACAACAGTACCCAGTAAGTATCAAGCCTAACATCGGTAGAGTAGTGAAGAAGTTAGGTCAACACACCTACTAGGATAAGAAAAAGAAATTGAACAAGTGTAATACAATCTAAGAGTGTACACGAGGAAAATGAGGCAATAAGGAAATACAACAAGATAGACTACAAATGAATTTAAAGCAACAACTGCAACAAAGAAGGAACACATAATAAGAATATCAAGGAAACCATGCGAACAAATACATGTGAGGTAAATGAGAGATAACAACAAGAATCACAACCGAGGTACCACCTAGTGATCTCATTTCACAATCACAATCACAATATTTACTTATATCATTGCGGGAGCCTTACATTTAGTATTTAAAATTATTTTTCCTGAAATAGCTACCCGCATTTTATCCCACCTTATCACACCACGTGGCTTCAAGTAGTTCCCCTACTAGTAACACATGTATCAACCCCACCTTATCTCACCGCATGCATATCAACCCTTAGCCTTATACCATTGAATGCGTATCAATATCACAACATATTAAACCTCGCACCTCAAGTTTCCAATTGCTATAACTTGCCAAAAGAATCAATAGTATCAATGTTTCCACAACAAACAGCCCATGGCTCAACCACAATGTGTACAAGAGTCTCAATAATAGCAAACTGGAATTGAATAGCTCAACAAGAATGATATTTCAACAATTAACAACTTAGCCTCAATGTGATTATGGATTTTACAACTTCAAAACCAATAATTCAACAAGAAGCTATTCTGTGAAATACAACAACTTCAAGTAACCAATTCAACAATTAGAGAAGTAACGGACAATAAGGAAAATAATAACTTCAACTAAAGTATATAAGAGCAATTAACAGGTAAAAGTTGTAGCAAGTGTTAACATTGTCAAATAAGGCATGTGAGGAAATGCATGTAAGGGTAGACTAACAATGAAATCATAACATGATATGACAATTCAATTAAAGTCATGAAAAGAGTCCAACTAGCCTAAACCGCTCAAATACCACATATAGCTCATATACCCACTCATCACCTTGCATACACGGCATTCACATATCACAAATAGCACAATCAAACCAAATCCTAAGGGGTAATTTTCCCACACAAAGTTAGGCAAGATACTTATCTTAAACAAGCTAACTCAATTCACTAGTAAGCCTTTTCCAAGAATATCTAACTCTGAACGGCTCGAATTTAGCCAAAATAACTTTATACTATAAATATAAACCATATGAAACTATTTCAGATAATAAAGTTACAATCTTTAAAGAAAATCAAAAAGTCAACCTCGAGCCCGCATCTTAGGACCCGACCAAACTTACAAAATTCAAAAAATCATTCAATAATGAGTCCAACCATACTAAAATTATTCAATTCAGATCTCAAATCGACCTACAAATCCTCAAATTATAGCTTAGGAAGTTTTCATAAATTTTTCCAATTTTTTCAACTCAAAACACTAATTAAATAAGAAAAACAATGATGGATTCATGCATAATAATCAAATCTGAGTCAAAATCACTTCCCGGATCAACTTGAAAATTTCTTCCAAAACCACCTAAAACTGAGGTCTCAACTCAAAAGCTGAAAATGGGAACAAACCCTTAATTTGTCCCTTTTCATCTCAGTGATTCCGCTGCGATCCAACATCCGCTTCTGCGGCTCCGCACCTGCGGAAAGTCTATCACAGGTGCGACATTCACTTAAGCTAGACATCCGCTTCTATGGAAAAGAGACACTCTTGCGGTCCCACTTCTACGAAACATTGACCGCTTTTGCGAGTCCACTTTTACGGAGCTTGACCGCACCTGCGGTCCAGCACCAAAAGTCCAAATACCGCATCTGCGGTGTCACTTCCGCTTTTTCCGAATGCGCATCTGTGAGCCTTACTCTGCACCTGCAGAACCAGTGCACCAATCCAAATCTCGCTTCTGCAGATATGAGGCCACACCTGCGGCCCAAAGTGCATAGGTGCGATTGCACTAGACTTAGTAGTGTTTGAGCAATCAACCAAGTCAAAAATAGTTCCGGATTCAATTCGAATCACATCTGGGGTCCCCAGGACCCATCCAAACATACCATCAAGTTCCAAAACACATAATGAACCTACTCAAGGCCTAAAATCACATCTAAAACATCAAATTAATGGATGGCAACCCAATTCAAACCTATTGAAACCATGAACATCCAACTTCCAAAACTAACATCGATTCGTAACAAACCAACTCCGATTGACCTCAAATTTTGCACACAAATCATAAATGAAACAACGGACCTATCCCATCTTTTGAAATCATAATCCGACCCTGATATCAATAAAATCAACTCTCGGTCAAACTTCTCAACCTTCCAAACCTTCAACTTTCACTAATTCAAGCCAAAATGACCTACGAACCTCAAAATCAATATCCGAATACACTCCTTAGTCCAAAATCACCATACGAAGCTATTGGAACTGTCAAAACTTCATTCTGGAGTCGTCTACCCAAAAGTCAATTTTTTGTCAACTCTTTCAATTTAAGCTTCCAACTTGAGGACTAAGTGTCCAAATTCACTCTGAAACTCACCCGAATCCAAACTAACCACCCCGGCAAGTCACATTGCCAAAATATAACATAGAGGTGGAAATAAATGGGGGAACTGGCTAAAATACTTAAACGAACAGCCGGGTCGTTATACCAAATCCCCTATTTTAAAGTATCAAAGATTTGCTCTACGGTTGTTCCATTCTTTGTTTTTGTGTCACCATCCTCTCATAAGCTAAATTCTGATGCGCTTCAAGCAAATCCAACTTAACTAATAGTGATTCATTATTTTCCTCCTCGTTTTCCCGGGAATACCTTATGGTTGGTTCTCCAATCTCTACCGGAATCAAAGCCTCTGCTCTGAACGCAACGGAAATTGGTGTTTCTCATATGTTTGACTTCTCCATTGTTCGATATGCACATAACACTCCCGATAGTTCTTCTGGCCAACTACCCTTAGCATCCTATAATTCTTTTTTGAGGTTTTCGATTATAACTTTGTTGGTTGACTTTGATTTTCCGTTAGCATTTGGTGATATGGAGAAGATGTGATCCTTTTGATCTTTAATCCTTCCAAGCTTTGTGATCCCGAAACCTATAAAAAATTGTGGCCAATTGTCACAAGAAATTTTTTTTGGTACTCAAAATCGAAAAATGATTTGATCCCAAATGAAATAAATCACTTTTCACTCTCCAATATTTTTGTAAGCACCTGCTTCAACCCATTTAGTGAAATAGTCAATTAAAAATAAAAGGAATTTTACCTGCTCGGGCCCTTGAAGCAAAGACCAACTATGTCCATATCCCATTTCATGAATGGACATAGTGACACCACCGAATGCAAGAGCTCTAAATGGATAATGCACTAATTGCGCATAATGTTGAAACTTATCACATTTTTGTACAAATTCCTTCACGTCTTGTTCCATTCAAGGCCAATAGTAACCAATCCTTATTAGTTTAAGAACCAGCGAGTCCGCACCGAAATGACTTTTACACACCCCTTCGTGAACTTCTCTCATCACATAATCAGCCTTAAAATGTCCCTAAACACCGAGCCAACGATCCTTGAAAATACCTTCAGTATAATTGTTCGTCGACAAGGCAATACTGAGAAGCTTTAGTTCATAATGCCCGAGAAGCGTTAGGATCTTCGATCAATTTTCTATGTCTCGAATATTATATAAACTTGTTTTTCTAATCCCAAATTAGGTTGATCTAGCTAACTTCATAATACCCATCCACATCTAGGACCTAACGCAATAGCTCAACTACACTGGAATCAGCTCCTTTAATTTCCATGGAAAATTAGCCAACGCTTCCAGATTCTCCTCCCTCGGGATGTAAATTACCAACCATTCCCCAAACGGGGAAACTACAACTTGAACTTTATACAAGTACTGCTACATGCAATCTTCTTTGGTGTCAAAGATTCCATATATCTGGTTTACCACCAACTGGGAGTTGCATTTTACTTCAACCACCTCAAAGCCTAGTCCAGGAGCTAATTCAAGTTCTGCAACCAAGGCCTCATATTTGGCTTCATTGTTAGTTAAAGGAACAGTTCTAATGGCATGTTTTACGATCTCTCTCGAAGGAGTGAATACTATTATCCCAAGACTGGATCCTTTCACGTTAGAGTCTCCATCCATAAATAGGGTCCATACACCAAAAATAGTCTCTAATACTATAGCTGATTCCTTAGAAACTAAAGGCATCATACTAGGACTAAAATCAGTCACAAATTCGTCCAAAATTTGTGACTTAATTGCAGTTCGAGGTTTATATTTTATTTCAAATTCACTAACTTAAACCGCCCATTTAGCCAACCAACCCAATAATTCAGGTTTATGAAGGACATTCCTCAAGGAAAGTCATCACAGCGGTTATGAGGCGATATTGAAAGTAATGTCTAAGCTTTCGTGAAGTGACTAAGAGATCCAGAGACAACTTTTCCAAGTGCAGATAACGTGTCTCCGCTCCCGATACAATTTTACTAACATAAGAAACAGGATATTGCATACTTTCCTCCTCCCAGACTAGAACTATACTCACTGCAACTTCTGAACTCCATCGGTTTTGACAACGAAGGACTAGACAAGATTTTTAGTTTTTCAATTCTTGATGACATTCCGAGTCCATGAAAAATCAATATTCTTTTTTAAGAATAAAAAAATGATGACACTTCTCTGAAGATCTTGAAATGAATCTACTAAGTGACGCCAATCGGCCAGTCAACCTCTACACTTGTCAGTTGATCTGGGATATCTTTTATGGACTTATTCTTGTTGGGATACACTTCAATTCCTTGTTGGAAACCAAGAAGGCAAGAAACTTCCAGAACAAACTCCAAAGGCACATTTTTCAAGATTAAGCTTCATGTTGTATTTTCTTATAATATCAAATGTTTCTTGTAGATGAGCCAAATGATCCCCTGCATTAAGAGTCTTAACCAACTTATACCAATTTGTTGTTCAAACCTCTTATTAACAAGTTTTTGATAAGTGGCTCCGGCATCCTTAAGCCCAAAAGGCATCACATTATAACAATATGTGCCAAAAGTTCTGATGAACAAGTTCTTTTCTTGATCTTCCGGGTGCATCCTAATTTTGTTATACCCAGAATACGTATCAAGAAAACTCATAAATCCATTCCCGACTATAGCATCGATTATTTGGCCGATGTTTGGCAACAGGAAATAATATTTATGGCATGCTATTTAAATCTTTATAATCTATACACATTCTACATTTACTATTCTTTTTAGGAACAGCCACTACGTTGTCTAACCAATCGAGATAATTTACCTCTTGAATTGAACCTATATTTAATAACTGGGTTACCTCTTCTTTAACAAACTTGTTCCTTACCTCATCTCTTAATCGTTTCTTCTACTTTACCAAAGGGAAGTTAGGGTCCAAATTCAACTTGTGGACAGCCACTTCCAACCTGTCATATCGAAATGAGACCATGCAAAGCAATCTATATTAGTTTTAAGAAAATAAATAATTTTGAGTCTTATTTTGGGGCTCAACTCGTTTCCAAATGAAACTTCCTTTCTAAGAACTTTGAGAATAAAGCAGCTTGTTCGACCTCCTCTGTGGTTGACCTCATTGCATCTGTTTCTTACGAAACCTGGAAAGACCTCGGTACCTGATAGAAATCTGATGATTCCTCTTCCCCATCACCTTCAATAGGGATGGAAGAGAGCATCGATTCCTGTAGTTGCTATTTACTTGCTCCTTCCCCATTGCTACTTGATAGAGTCACTGGATTTATTTCCATTTTGCAGGTTGATAACATTTGGCTTGATCCCCTCCAGTGTTGGAAATTTCAACAACTAATGATAAGTTGATGTCACAACCTTCATCTCATGAATCCAAGGTTTACCAAGAATCACATTGTTTCCCATATCTCCATCCACCACTTCAAACAAAGTGTTCTTCGTTACACCTTCGGCATGCATGGATAGTAAAATCTTTCCTCGGGTCGTTACGCTCGTTAGGTTGAACCCGGACAGAAGCTTTGCTGCCGGAATTATGTTTTCGGTTAACTTTGCTTGTTCTAAAACTCTCGATTGAATGGTATTGGCTGAACTTCCTGTATTAACCAACACATACTTAATTTTAAAATTTAAAATATTAAGCGATATTACTAGAGCAACATTGTGTGGTAAAAGAAGGCCATCGGCATCTTTCTCCGTGAAGGTGATTTCATCATCTTCTGATGCTTCTCGGATCCTCTTGCCATGAGTTACCGATATCTTTATCTTTTTTGCTGATGAAAATGTCACTCCAATTACTTCAACACCACCAAAGATCATGTTTATCGTTAGGCGGGGTGACCCTATAACTAGTTTGGATGGTTCCACATCATCTTGATTCCTCCCATTATTGATTTTGGCTTGATCACTCAGAAATTCTCTAAGACGATCGTTATTTAGCAATGCTACAACCTCTTCACGAAGATGGCGGCAACCCTAGTCCTGTGGCCATGTGTTCCATGAAATTCACACCATAGATTATGATCCTTTAAATTAGGATCAAAACGAATTGGCTTAAAAAATCTAGCATCCTTGATGTTTCTCATAGCAAAAACCAACTCTACCAAGCTGATATTGAAGTTGTAATCAGATAACTAGAGGTATCCTGAATCCCAGGACCACGATGGCTCCTTCTCCTGCAAAGTTCTGCTATTCTAGCCACAATCTGTTCTTTTATGTGATACAATCATGTCCGATGACTAAAATCCTTTATTTCCTCGCCCTTCAACTCTTTCGTAAAGCTGAAAATGACTCATGGAAGCCCTCTGGTCTGCATTGAAAATAGTTTTGAACTTTTCCTGATAAGACTCACTTGATCATCTTCAATTCAAATTTTGATTCATAACGATTGTGGACATCTTCCCATGTGGTTTCCTGGAACGCCAACAGTCTTTCCTTCAAATTCCGGGAGGCATCGGAGCTCAATGGATTGAGACTTTGATGAACGCTTCGGCTGCCCACTCATGCGGTACTACCGACAATAGCAACCTCTCCTTTTGAAATCGGATTATGAACTCTAGTAATAATTCAGACTCTCCTTGAGCAATATTGAATATGTCTGCTTTCCTAGCTTGGAATTTCCTTGCCCAACATGAGCTTAATGAAAGAATCTGCAAGCATTTCAACATAGTTAATCAAATGCTCAGGTAAAAGAGAATACCATGTTAAAGCACCTTTCGTCAGAGTTTCGCCAAATTTCTTTAACAAGACGGATTCGATCTCATGCAGGGCCAAGTTATTTCCCTTTACAGTCATTGTGTAAGTTGTGATTACTCTCGTGGATCCGAAGCTCAATCATACTTCGAAATATCGGGCATCTTGAATCTTTTCAGAATCAGTTCTGGGGCCGAACTTGGTTTGAACGGCAACTGTGTATACATCTTCGAATCCCGTCCCTTCAACACCGGAAGTGCTCCCGGACTCTTATCATCAAAGCATGGAATTTTTTAGCATTTTTCTCTATTCATTCATTCATTTCCCTCACGAATCCCATGATTTTGGTTTTGAAAGGATTATTGGCGTTGTTGTCATTCTCGGATCCACTACCTGCCTCATTTTCATTAAAATTGAACTCCTTCCTCGAAGCAAAATTTTCTAGTTCTCTGCGTTGTTCGATTTGCCGGCACACGAGGAAGGACTCGAACTCCTCCATTGGAGTTATTGGGAACAGCCAAAAGCACCTGCTTCAACTCCGTCATTACTCGATCTTGTCTTGAGAGATGATTCATAAGTTTCCTTTATTGCTATCTCAAAACATTGACCGTTTCAACAACATGTTTATCGTCCATATCATTAGGAGTCAAACTTCTCACATACCGAGGATTTTGTTCTTAGCAAACTGGAGTTGTTTCATCTCATTCGTTGCGAGTTTCACTAGTTGAATCATCATGGCAGAACACATCTCACGTTCGTTGTTTGTTCCAACATTGAAAGAGTTGTTCATATCGTTTGTTGCCATGTCTAATTTTATTTTTATTAAAGAAAAAATGTCAAAATGCGTTAGTAACAAATGAATGAATCAAAGTAATAAAACAATTGTCTATGCCCCATGGTGGGCTCCAAACGGATTACCCGTAAAATAATATAGTTGAATTTGTAACGTGGTTTATAGACACGTGAATTAATTTGATCTAAGAATATAAAATAAATAAGAACGAAAATGAATTAATTAAAATAGTATGAAGAAAATACAAGCCTGACTATGAGCTCAGCTTCTCCGGTAGATATAATAAGAACAATATTAAGAGCAAAAATAGAGGAGCTTGTTTAATAGTATAAGAGCAGATTTTGGGTTTTGTGTACAAATGATTTTTGTATCTTACAATAGATACAAATTTTCCTATTTATAGCTCAACTCAAGGAGGCAAGATCCCCAAATCAAGCTCCTTTATAATGTGAATAAAATTCTTCTCGATGGCTGCATAATGATGGGAATTAATGTAAAGGATTTTTTGTAACGACTGCTCATTGAATGTTGTCCTTTTCAAACGATATCTTCCTTTCGATTCATTGCTCTCGGTTTATATGCCTTCGGAATTTATTCAGCACCTGTCACATGTTCCTAACCGGTGTCAACTATCTGCTGACTCATATTTTAATTGTCTTTTACTTTCACGTGTCAACTCGTCGTGCATCCACCTGTCGTTACCCTACACAATAAGGATACATATATTTGATCGAATAATTGAGGTACACATATTGATCGAAATTGTTTAAGAAAAATAGAAAGGGAAACTTAAACAAATGTCCCAAATAATTCTTAATTTACTAACCTCTAGCCATTAGTCATAGACTTACCAAACTAGCCAAGCACATATAAAAATTAAAAAAATCAAATAAATAAGGTTTTTCTCTCAAAGAATCACATGCGAAAATCTCCTTCCATATTTGTACGCGTGATTAGCAACATTAGATGCAAGACCGAAAGAAAATTTCATGGATGAGGAAGCAAATAAAGTGATGAAATACAAAAAGTATATATACAATATTCCAAAAATCTAAGAAAAAAAGAAACTTTTTCAATGGGTATAATTGAAATTCATTGAAAACATATAGATAAGTCAATATACAAAATTTGAGGAAGGTTGGAGGTGATTTGGACTGGTTTTGTATCAAAATTCATAATTAAATCGAGTTCAAAAAATTCTTCTGCGACACATGTATCACGCTTGTATCTCACACACAAGTATACATGTGATATACAATTGATACAGATATTATACATATGTGATACACAAATGATACACAATGTGATACACATATCATTTTTTTATGTTCAGTTTTTACTCCAAATATTCAATTCAAACCACCTCAAAACTTCACCAAATTATCCCAAAACTGAGATTCAAGCTCCTTAAGATGTACCCAATCTATTGTAATAAACCCACTCAAAATAAAACAAAAATTTGACATTTTTTGCTACGAATAGCTATTGGCTAATATTAGTAATTTTCTTAAGAATTGACCAATTTTTATAGTAAATTACTTATAAATGGACATATCCGGTAGTTTCCCAAATAGAAATCGAAATTAGTACTACTCTATAACACATAAATCATTGGATCACGTGAAGAAAACTGGGCCAGGTGAAAAGTGGGCCAATGTCAAAATCAAATTTGGGTTTTGAACCGTGGATAACTCTCATATTTTCATTTCCTCATAGGTCGGTTTGTAAACCCGCTATTTCCCTTTCCACTCTCTCACTACCGGCTTCTATAAATTCTCGAATTCAAGTCTTCACGAGAAATTTCTACACTATCCCCAAAATCCTCTCAAATTTCTGTTCCGGATATATCACTGAGATTTTCAAATTTCGTGAATGCCTGTGAACTTGACGGCGAACGCGATCCCGGCGATTATGGCCGGCGACGTCAACTCAAAGCCAGTGGTTCAGGTATTGGACATCAAGCTAATTGGCGCCGCAGCGGATCGGTACGGACTCCTAATCTCAGATTCTGAGTCGAGTCAACAGGCTATGCTAGCTGCTCAGCTAAATGACCGGGTCAAAAGGGGCCGCGTCCGCAAAACCTCCGTCATTCAGTTGATTGAGTACATTTGTACCACTGTTAAAAATCGCAAGTATGCATTTATTATTATTTTCTTCAAGCTTCAGTTATAAATATTATATGTACAGTACATGTGATTACATGTGCTTCTACTTTTAATTGCATATAAAGCTTTGTGATATTTGCTTTATCATGTGTTCTCCTTATTCTGTTGTGCGCGTGTTTGTGTAACTGTTTGTTGTTGCTTTTTTTTTTTTTTTTTTTTTTTTTTTTTTTTT